>CAUYQG010068115.1:0-39548 GCA_963574415.1 Tarsius wallacei
CAGTGGCCGCTCCCGGCCACCGCAGCCTCGACCTGCTGGGCTCCGGCGATCCTTCCGCCTCAGCCTTCCAAGTAGCTGGAACTACAGGCGCGCACTACCACGCCCGGCTAATTTTTTTGATTTATTGTAGAGATGAGGTCTTGCTTGCCCAGGCGGGTCTCGAACCCGCGGGCTCAGGCAATTCAGACTTCTTTCACTTAGCATGTTTTCCAGGCTATGTTGTAGTATGAATTAGTACTTCTATTCTTTTTATTGCCAAGCAATATGCCATCATATATATAATACCACATTTTATTTATTCATTCATCAGATGGTGGATACTTGTATTGTTTCCACTTTGGGGCTATTATGAATAATAATTGTTTGTGTTTTTGTATGGACATATTTCTCATGAGTATATACCTAAGATTTGAACTGCTGGATCACATGGTAACTATGTTTAAACATTTTGGAAACTGCCAAACCACTTTTCAAAGCAGCCACACCATTTTACATTCTAACTAGCAGTAAATGAGTGTTTTTATTTATCCACGTTTTTGTCAACACTTATTATTTCTTTTTATTAAAGTCATTTTAGTGGGTGAATGAATGTGACATGGTATTTCATTGTGGTTTTGATTTGCATTTCCCTGGTGGCTAATAACATTGAGCACTTTTTCATGTATTGATTGGCCATTCATACATCTTCTTTTGAGAAATGTTTGTCAGTTTTGCCCAGTTTTAAAATTGTGTTATTTTTCTTTTTATTATTGAGATGTAAGTAGGTCATACATTCTAGAAACAAGTCCTTTATCAGATATGTGATTTCCAAAAATTTTATCTCATTTTGTGAGTTGCCTTTTCACTTTCTTTCTGATGACGTTGGAAGCACAACAGTTTTTAATTTTGATGATTTCAGGCTATCTATTTCATTGTTGTTACTGCTGCTTGTGTAAGAAACCATTGCCTAACCCAAGGTCATAATTATTTCAATACCATTTTTTTAATGGGGAATAAGCTGGTCAAGAGGGAAAGTATAAAGAAAGTATAGGTAGTAAGATACTGTTCCAGAAGGAGAAAATTTCAAATTCCATTTTGGAAACTTTTCCCAATTCAAATTCATTTAAACACACATTTTATTTTATGCCTGCGTGGGCTCATGATTGGTTAGTACATATATACACATATATTTTTTTCGCCAAATAGTTTAAAAACGGTTCCATGATTAAAGTTTTCAACTATTAGAAGAGGTCAGATGGAAACGGTAATAATTTGGGTCTAGAAATTGTTAAAGTTTTCGTAAAACTGGAACTTGAGCTATACTCCGTCAGGTATGTAGGATCTAGAGTATAGAAAGAAAAAAGAAATCCTTCCAGATTAGATATATAGCAAGAAAAAAAAAATCACAGAGGACAGAATGGGCATATCAAGGAAGAGTGAGATTAGGCAGGTTGGAACAGCAATACTAAACCAGGAGATGAGAGAAGAAAGATGTTAAAAAGCCTGAAAAAAGAACTTGCAATACAGAATCCAACAGAAAAACAAAGTTAAGTATGGCTCAGGAAGACCTCAGAACTAGAACACAGGAAATAAAGCATAGTAAGAAGAGTCTCCAGGTAGTTACTTAAGAGTCAGAGGCCATTGTGTATGGTTCTGAAATTCCTGAAGGAAAAAGCAAACAAACAAACAAAAACTGTAGCTAAGACTGAAGGAATCACAAAACAACTCTCCAAGGGAACAAGAGTAGAAAGAGATACACAGATTGGTGATCAGAGCAGCATCCTCAGTCCTCAGAGTAAACAACAGTGATGTGTAACATAGCTGGCTAGCCTATGAAATGGAGGAGTGGTAGAAACCTAGTCCAAGGTGTATTTGTATGACTCAGAGTTAGTTTCTCAAGGAGGTCCAGAGGGCTTCTCTGGGTGCCCTCTGTTACTTGGAGTCTAGCAGGCAATAAGGCTTCATTCTAATTCCCATCGGATCATGATGCTGAAACTGTGGATAAGCCTTCAGACACATCAGGTCTGTACAACATCTGGTACCCACTGGTAAATACTTTCATAGGGACTGGAGGATAGAGAGGCAGGAGAAACAACCCACAGGAACTAGTAACACAAAGTGAGATACATGGTTGGATGAGCCCATATCCTGAAGGATTTTGACAGGCAGGCCAAAAAAGATGGAACTTGACTCAGGATTGAGAGGCTAGTGTATGTTAATAAATCTAAAGGCACTGTACTATCTTAGTAATGTTGTGGAGGCAGTATCCAATGGGATTAAATTCAAAGTTTCACTTCACTACTACAAATTTCAATTATTCACTCTTAAAATCTCTTTAAAGGAACAGTACCATTCCAATAGCTATGGAACCCATACACATTCCCCTTCCTATTTACATTTGTTGTTTCTTCTGTGGCCTACCTAATTTAGAAAAAAATCACTTTGCTCCCAAGCCCAAGAGGATATTTCTTACTTTAAAAGCCTGGTTATACCGAAACTATAATGATTTAGAGAATTCAATTGACTGAAGGTCTCCAGAGTGTAAAAGATAGCTGGCTACTGCTTTGAGGTGATGTAATAGGAAGCTGGAAAAGTTCATAACAATTATGTCCACTAACCAGTCTTCTCTCTATATACCTGCCACAACAGGTCTGTTCAACAGTCAGCCAAAAGCACTTACAGAGATGTTGACATCTCTGCCTAAGTTAGAGAAAATTCTAGATTTTTTTTTTTCACTCAAGTTTGCTTCTCCTCAAGTCTTCACTATCTCAGTAAATGATGTCATTTTTTTTACCTGTAGAACGGGACAAAGGCTAGGAAATCATCCTTGACTATTCACTATCTTTATCATCAAATCTTTATCACATCAAATTCACTATCTTTATCACATCAAATTCATTATCAAGAGCTTGTTGGCTCTTTTTTACAAAGCGTCATAAACCGACTGCTTTTAACTACCATCAGTTCTATTACCCAAGTTCAAACTGTATCATCTCTCACCACAGTTCCTGAAATAGCCTTCAAACATGACTTTTTGTTTCCATCTTCACCCTCTGTGGTAAACAACAGCTAGTTGTCTACTTAACAACCATTCTGTCCTTTCTTACTAATGGAAGCCTGATTTTTTCCAGGGATACAAGGTGAGCAGCTCAGTGCTCACCTTTGGAGCTGTGCTTGTAACTAAGAGTAGCCATGTGAGTCATTTTGGCCAAAGAGAAATAATCAGAAAAGTCCTGAATAGGACTTCCAAAAGAAAAAAAAATTACTCTGCTTTTCAAAGGAACAGACTTAATCACCATACAATTTCAGCCCTTTGCTCTCCTTCTTTTGTCTTCCTGTAATGTGGTCATGATATCTGAAAGTGAAACAGCTATATTGCAACCAAGAGTCAAAAACCACTTGCTAAGGATGGTGCACAGGAAAGTGGAAAAAAGTCTGTATTCTTGACAGTATCGCTAGGCTTGAGCTGAAAACCTACTCTCAGTTTGCTTATTGTGTGAGACAAATAAAACCCTGGTTGTTTTAGGCACTCTTTGTAGGGTTTCTGTTTGGATGTTTCTCAGTCAAACACATTCTTTATTATTAGTATTAGTATTAGAATTTTATTTTATTTTATTTTTTAACATGCCAAAATTTTAATTTACCTCCTGCAACAAGTACAGTTGTAAGCAGAATATTTAAAATACACTTCAAAGTTAATTATGGTTCACATTTAATAGTGGACAACATTTCAACCTAATGAATTGGCATTGCAAGATTGTTGAACTTTAATGGAAAAAGATCTCCCTGAATCACTGATGCTATAAATTTTTTTATTCATATACTTCTTTAACTAGAGAGTTTAGATTGACATAACAACCGAGCGTATAATATACAAAGTTCTAATACCATTCTACCCATTCTCCCCTACTTCAGAAGCCCTCTATTATCTTCCATTACTGTGGTTTGATTGCTAAAAGTAATAAGCAAATATTGATGCATTATTTTCTAAAATCTATTATTTACATAATTTTCATTCTTTTGTATATTTCTATGGCTTTTGAAATATTTGTAATGTTATGTTTACTATTTTAATCTCATAGAGAATACTTTCACTGTCAAATGCAATCTTAACAGACAAATTTCTGTGTTCAAGTTTCCAGTAACAATCGATGTAATCTTTTCAAAGATGGCTTTACCATCAAACTTAGAAAAAATCCAAACGTCTTATATGACCCTATATGATCTGGCCTCTGCCTATGTTTCTGAACTCATCTTCTATCACTTTCCACTTTGAAACACCAGACTTTGTGCCAATAAAACAATGTCTGTTGTTTTAAAGTAAAGGAGAAGACCGTAAGATCTGAACACATACTTTTCTTTATGTTTCCACCAGTGGTCTCCTCAAGGACCAACATATTCCTAGATGCCCTATTCACACTTCAATCGTCCTGGTACCAAATTTTTGCTCTAATTACTTATGTTGAGTGACACACAGGCATGACACAGATGAGTTAAACAAGATCTTTATGTCAATATCTAACCTTCTTTTCCTTGGCTCCTTCCACTTCCACATCCTTCCTTTCCCTCAAGAACCTATTCACCTTGAATGCAGAGTGCCTATATTTGGCCTTTTTGTTTCATTAATAGATAAATTGCTCAACCAACTTTTTGGATTATAATCCTTAGATTCACACCCCCCCCCAAAAAAAGCCAAAAATGACACTGTCCTCACCAGACTATTTAGACTACTTGTGAAATTTGTATCTCTGAGTAGGGTTGATTGTGCTGATCACCCGATTGACTGAAACTTCAATAATCCTATGAGTTTATCAAATATTGTGGGATTTGTTTAAGTAAAGATGAGAGATTATTATATAATGTGGTGATTCTTACAAACGTTAAGGAGTATAGCACAATTCTGATCATGTATCTTAAAATTATTTTCTTCAAAATAGAGTGAAAATACATGAATCCTAAATACCATATTGCCCAAGAGCAAACTGTTCAGAACGTTTCCCAGACAGTCATTTAACACACAAATTTTCTCAAATCCAATGTGGAAGGTAAATTCAATGCCATAGTGGTCTTACTATAGAGTGGCCATGCACTCCCTCCTTTCTATACAGCTTCTTGCCAATAGAGCAGCACTCTTACTGCCCAAGGACTATTAGACAAGAAACAAACAGGAAAATAATGTCTTCAACATTCCTTTACTGGGATAAAAACATGCCCAATATCCCAATCATAAATTACACGACAACTACAATAACAATGAAAACAAAAGATGAACTGGCATGCATCCAGAATACAACTGGGAGCTGGATTCCATGTTATTCATTTTTCTACATATGTTTCAATTTTTTTCTAAAAATATACATAACTATCTTTCAAAATTGTAACCTAAGCCACATGGACAATTGAATATATTAAGTACACACTTCAATATGTTAACATTGAAGACCTCTGATTAACTAATTTCTGCTGCCTAGTTAATTAATTTTATTCAAATCTCAGACCATCATCCCTCCTGCCCTTTATATACATATATAGTAATTTCTTTTGAATATAGAATTGATGTTCTTTTCCTATCAGTTTCATTAAGTTTGATTTACATACAATTATGTTTACATTTTTACTAAACAACTTAAAATATTTTGACAAATGTACACAGCCATGTTACTGCCACAACAATACGGTACAAAATATTTCCACCACTTCCAAGCTCTCATGTACCCTTTGAAGTCAATCTACTCTTGTTCTCTGGCCCATACTAATCATTTATTTGTTTTTTTATCACTATTGGTTTGCCTTTTCTGAAATTTTATAAACATGGGATTATACAGTGTATAGTATTCTATATCTAACTTCTTTCATTTAGCAAAATGTTTTTGAGATTCATGCATGTTGTTTGAGATTCAAGCATAGGTCCTTCATTTTAATGCTGAGTAGTATTTCATTGTCAGAATATATCAGTCAGTTTACCCATTTATCAATTGGAACTATTATGAATAGAGCACCTATGAGTATTTCAGCATGAGTTTTTGAGTGGATATATGTTTTCAATTTCCTTGGGTAAGGCAATACTCTTTCAAAAGACACAGTCCTGTGCGTCTACATTTGTTAAAAAAAAAATTGTGCAAGTACTCTGCAATAATATGGGTGCATCTGTTCTCATCAATGTATAATATGCAATTTTGCAATAACAAGTGAATGTGTTAAGATGTAGCATAGTAATAGGATTGTATTAAAAATCATTGTATAACTGATTATGCATTTTGTCTGTTTCTTGTTTGACACTTATGCTTATGTTAAAGAAGGGGAATATTTTTTAGACAGTGCTGGCTATTCAGCCTCAAAATATTAACAATCATTTCCTTTTAAAGCATCTTCTTTAGTATAACTGCTATACAGTAAACTCCATGTATTTAAAGGATAAAATTTAACAAATTTTGACATATGCATGCATTCATGAAACCAGCGCCACAAGCAGGACAATGAACATATCCATCACTCTCAAAATTGTGTTTATGTCCCCGTATAGCCCCCATCCTTTTCCTCCCCGCACTGCCCAGGCCACCACTGATTTGCTTTTGGTCACTAGAGATTGACTTTCATTTCCTAGAGTTTTATATAAATGGAATCATACATATGTGCTCATTTCACGGGATTCTTTCACACTGCATAATTATTCTGAAATTCATCCACGTTGTTGCACATAACGTTTCATTACTTTTAACTGCTGAAAAATATTCCATTGTATGCATTTATCACACCACTCACTTGTTAATAAACTTTTGGTTTTTTCCAGTTTGGGGCTATCATAAATAAAGTCACTCCGAATATTTGTGCAAATCTTTGAGTAGACACAGGCTTTCATTTAATAAACACCTATGAGTGGAATGATTGGGTCACATAGTACTTTTATGTTTAAATTTTTATGAAAGTGCCGAAATTTCCAAATGGTTTTAACAATTTTCCATTCATGGCAGCAGTGAATGAGAGTTCCAGTTGTTTCATATGCCCACCAAGATTTTTATAAATTGTAACCTTTCTAGTGGATGTGTAGTGTGGGCTTAACTTGCATTTTTCTAACAATAAATTATGTTGATCATCTTTTCATGTGTTTCTATAGCATCTGTATATCTTTTTTAGTATGTATTTAAATTTTTTGCCCATTTTTATCACATTAATGTTGTATTAATAAGTTGTAAGAATTACGTATATATTCTAGAACTGAGGAGATTATGTCAGATATATTTTCTTACAAATATTTTATCCACATCCCTGACTTTTACTTTCATTTTTAACAATGTTTTCTTACAAGTAAAAGTTCTTACTTTTGATGAAGTCCGAGTTATTGAATTTTCCCTTTAAAAAATCTTCAGCAAACTCAAAGCCACTATGCTTTTCTCTTATGCATTTTTTCCAGAATTTTTAGAGTTTTATCACCTACACTTAGGTCTATGATCCATTTGGAGTTAATGTTTTAATATGGTGTAGGTTAAAGATCCACATTAATTGCATTTGCTTTGCATGTAGCTGTCCAATTGTTCCAGTACCATGTGTTGAGAGAATTGTGCTATCCCCATTGAATTGCCTTGAAACCCTTGCAGAAAATCAGTTGACTGTGCATGTGCCTGTATTTCTAGATGCTCCATTCTGTTCTAATGATCTATGTCTAACTCTCTGCCATTAATCATCACACTGTTTTGATTACTGTAGATATATGATAGGTTTCTCCTCCCACTTAAAACTTTTTCAAAGTTGTTTTAGCAGTTCCAGGTAAAATTTTCATATAAATTTTAGGATATTTGTTACCAATTTACACAAAAAAGACTTGGGATTTTTAATGGAATTCCAATGAATCTGTAAATTTGGGAAGAATTGGCATCTTAACAATTTTGGGTCTTTTGATATATGAATACAGAATATCTCTTCATTTATTTAGTTCTTCATTAATTTTTCTCAGGAATGTCTCCCAGATTTCAATATATAAGTCTTGCACCACATTTTTTGTCAGATGTATCTCTAAGTATTTCACATTTTGCATGATATTAAACATGATAAATCTTTTTCTTTTCACTTTCCAATCGTTGTTTGTACAGAGAAATACAATTAATTTTTGCTTATTGTGCTTGAATCCTGCATCTTTGTAAACTGATTATGGGTTCTACTAACTCAATAGCACTGACTGTAAAGAGAACTAGTGAGAATGGACATACTCGTTTGGTTCCTGATAAGAGGGAAAACATTGAATTTTTACCAATAACTATGATAGAATCTGTGATTTTTCATAAATACCCTTTTTCAAGTTGAGATAGTTCCATTCTATTTTTTGTTTTCTGAGAGTTCTAATTAGGAATAAATGTCAGATTTAGTAAAATGCTTTTTCTACATCTATTGAAATGTTTGTATGGCTTTGTTTCCTTTACTCTTATTTTTGGTTCTGTTAATATGGTCAGTTACATTGATTGACTTTTTAATGTTAAATCAACCTTGAATTCATGAGGTAAACCCCAATTGGTGATGAGGTATTATCCTTTTTATTGTATTATCCTTTGATATTATTAGATTTATTTTACCCTTTCTTTGGTCTTTTTTGATGATAGCATATTTTGGGGGGGAGGCAGTCTTTTTCTTTCTCTGTGTTTTATTTAGGGTAGATTCTATTGCTATGTCTTCAAGTTCACAAATCTTTTCTTCTACAGATTCTAATCTGCGGTTGACCCTATGTGGTATATTTTTATCTCAGGCATTGTATATTTTATGTCTAGAAATTCAATTTCAGTCTTTTTATAGCTTTCATATCTCTATCTTGCAAGCTCAATTTACATACAGCTTCTTGATTACAGGTAATATAGTCACCATATCTGTTTTAACGTCCTGCTAATTATACAATCCAGGTCATTTCTGGGTCAGTTTTAGTTCAGTGATTTTCTCCTTCTTCAGGTTTAATTTTCCTGCTTCATTGAATATCTAGAAATTTTTTTGTTTAATGACAGGCATTGTCAATTTTACTTTCTTGGGTGCTGTATATATTTAAATTATTTTAAATAAGTGTGAACTTTGTTCTAGAATGCATTAAAGTTTCCAAAAAATGGTTTGATCCTTTGAGGCTTGCTTTTAGGTTCTAATAGGCAGGACCAGAATAGTTAGTTATTTCCCTGGCCTTGACTAGTTTTCTCACATGCATCTTCTGAGAGTACTCAACTGAAGACTCAAGGGGAACCCCTCATATATTTCTAAAGCTTCTCTCTGTGCTGCTGTTTGTATCCAAGTACTCTGTTTTATGAACTGTAACCTCCTTGACCTTACTGCTGTTTGTATCCAAGTACTCTGTTTTATGAACTGTAACCTCCTTGACCTTACCTGACTCTAGGCTATGTCTCTTCAACTCAGGGAGACTGTTGGACTCTTTCTGTATTCCCCTTCCCAGTACTGCAGCCTGGAAATTTTCTCCAAACAGTAAACTGAATTAATTGTAGGTTCATCGTGTTTATTTTCTGTATCTCAGGGATCACTGTCCTGTACTGCTTGATGTTGAATATTTAATAACTATTGTTTCATATATTTTGTCTTGTTACTACATCTTGGTTACTAATGAAAGTTTCTGTTATTTCTCTTTCAAATCTCTGCTTCTCTCTAGTTGATATAATATTAAATGGTAAATTATTTTCTCAGTTACTGTGCAATCAGAAAACAGAAATTAGTTGGTTGCTGATAAATTGTAACCTTAATTTATAATGTCAAATTTTAAATTTTCTGTTTGCTCAACTAGTCCAATAATTACCACTGATTTCTTTTAAAAGTAAACATCATAAAAGTTGAACGTAAGAGTCATTTATTGTAATAAAATGCAATTTTTATATATTGATGCTCTGTGGGAAGAAAAAGGTTTTGATGCCCCAAAAAAAAAGTTTAAAACACTGTTCAGGTAGAAATAGCCATAACTTTTTGTTAACACCTGAAAACATTTTCAATAATACAATGGAACAAAGCCCAGGTTAGAGTTCAATGATCATATGGATGAAAAACCCTAAATGCCAACACCAAAAGGGAAAGTTTCTGCAGCTCATTCTCTTTGAGGCATAAACATTCTCATCTCTAGAACTGTAGTTTGCATTAAAGAATCCTTGCTGTTCTCAGTTCTGACTACCCCATGTCTTCACACACTTAATTACGTAAAATGCCGAGTACTCTTTGCAAATGTTTAAAAATGTCTGAATATTCTTGATTCTCTGTAGGACTTCATTCACTTGGCCTCCTATTCCAACATTTCTGCTGCTGTTTTCAAGATAAACCCAGACCACAAAGGACTTAATATTTGGCAGAATTAACATTTGCTCCGTACTCTACATGGCCTCTATATTCCACCACCAAAGAAAAGAACAGCATGAAATTATATCCAAAGGTTGATTTACAGTGTCAATAAATTTACTATCTCCAGGGAACTCCTGACTTCAAGATCATTATCTAATTAAATTAAGGAGTGAAAGTACCAAAGCCTAATTCAGGTCACAAGAAACCTAGCAGAGAAGAGAGCAATTGCAGTCCATTACATACCTCATGAGAAAAAAAATCCTTAGGTCTTTGGTTCCTTTGATTAAATAGCCCTAAAGTCGTTAATGTATCATTGTGGGATTATTATTGGTACTCTTTACTATGAAAAATATCTTATTTACAAAGCAACCCATTGAAATATGAATAATTAAGTTTCCATTCTGAAAGATTCATTTTAAAATAATTTCATTGCCTACCACAATAGAAAGGCATTTGTTCAGATACAAAAATTTTGAAAATCATATTTTAAAAATGTTAATTTAGAAAGCTGAAGTCTAAATCTTTAGCTATTTACATTAATTTATATGCATTATAATCTTTTAACATGAAGTATTTACAGGGAAGCTTTGTTCATAATTTATCTTAAGATCTCACAAAGATACAATATATTATTCTGATAAAAGTTATAAACAGAATTTTCATGAGAAAATTCATTAAATTCTAATCATGTATTCACAATGAAGATACAAAACATAAAGTAAACTATTGCATTTAAAACATGAATTTAAAAGTATAACTAATTTAAAACTACACAAAATGAGTTCATTTTTAAAGAATTTTTATTCTAAACCTTTGCTACTACCTTCTGATAAAGCAAAGCAACATAAAGCCAAGGAGACTACAATACTATTATAGATATAATACAGATTTTTTATTAGCACATATTAACACAAGTTAAGAAAAAAATTTTAAATATATACCATAATGATTAATGGCTTATTTGCTAAAATCTGCCAAACAAATTTCTGTGGCATTTACTTCTCAAAAATTTCTAGAGACATCAGTAGAGAAAATTTTTGAAAATTAAGCACAACTCATAGCTCAGAATCATTTATGATGTGTCATTTATGGACCATAAAAATAAAAAAGAAAGTGTGAGAGAATGAAACGAATTTGCCAGATGTGCTAAAACAACCTGGCAAAATAGTTCCTCATAGGAATTATTACCAATAGTTACCTGGAACATCTATATTTTCAGAAGATACTTTTTTGAAAAGCATGCATGAATAAAACTACATTTCTGGAAATGTTTGACATCTCTGTTTGTTTGTGATTTTAAGAGCGCATAGGCCAGTTCCAAGAGGAATGAAGGATTTGTAAGTGCTTTAGGAAGGATTTGTCTGGCAGTAATCTTTAATATCTTAGAAAAAGGAAAGTACTGATTCCAGCTAACCTCCCCAGGATTAATGGTTATAATCATCACTCATTCATAAAGAGTACCTAGACTAGTGCTTAGCACAAAAGAAATGCTCAATAAACACAATCTCCCCGCCTCCTCCCTCCCCTATTCCTTCCTTATCACATGCGACTCAGTGGTTTACCTCAGGTGCCTCAGAAGTCCCAGCCACTGATGGAGTAGGATAAGGAGGAAGTCAATAAGCCTGAGCTTCTGTGTGAGAAACTCTGATTTTATTTCTGCTTCCCATATTGCCTTATAGGCAGGAGTTGGAATAAAGGGTTCTAATTCCGGTAGCAGGAGAAAAGAAGATGGTCTCTATTCTTTAGAAGTGAAATCCTGCCCTCAGCTTTCTCTTTCCAGGGTGCTCTCATGTCCTTATATCACTTCAACTACCCTCCATACAATGATGTCCAGATCTTTATCTCAAGTTTTTCATCTCCATGTTTTCCAGGACCCAGCCAGTCACCAAGTCCTACCATCACTACCTTTGACACCCCTCCATTCCCATTGTCACTGCTCAAGTTCAGGCTTAGATGTCTTTTGAGTGGACTAGTACAATGGAATCCTATTGGCCTCCTGCCTCCAGTGCACCAGTCCCTTTTCATCCTCTAACTGGGGCCAAAGTAATATTTCTAAACTCCAAAAAAGATTGTGTCATTTCCTATGTAAATCCTTCCATGCCTCCCCTTCATCTACCACAAGAAGAGAGAATACAAGAAGTTCTATGATCTGCACATCTGCCTACCTTTTCTTTTATCCCTAATATCCAACTTTTTGATATCTAGCAATTTCCAAATTATACCATGATTCCTCATAACTGCAGGCTGTTCCCTCTGATGAGAATGATCTTTTCTTCTGTTGGCCCGGAAAATTTTGGTTTCAACACTCAGCTGATGGGATATAGGGGTATTTATAGAGTGATGATGGATGAGATATATATCCCATCCATCATCACTTTATATACACAATTTCCCCAACTCCTCCCACACCCTACTCCTTCCCTATCACATACTAAACAATGATTTCCCTCAGGGAAAATGGTTTTTTGTTTTGAGTTGAAGTCTCACTCTGTCACCTCAGTTAGGGTGCAGTGGCATGATCGCAGCTATCACTGCAGCCTCGATCTTCTAGGCTCAGACAACCCTTCTGCCTCAGCCTTCCAATTAGCTGGGACTATAGTGCGTGCCACTATGCCCAGCTAATTTTTTAATTTATTGTAGAGGAGGTCTTTCCATGTTGCCCAGGCTAATCTCGAACTCCCAAGCTCAAGCAATCTTTTCGCCTCAGCCTCCCTAAGTGCTGGGATTATGCCTGTATGCCTGGGATTACACGTGAACGACCGTACCCTGCCTGGGTCAGTTCTTAGTAGGGCCCTTTCTGACATCAATCAGTATTGGTTGCCAGCTCTCTGCATTCCAAAAAACTCTTTAAGCAGAACTTTATACTGAGTGATCTATCACAGAAACAAAGAACTGAGTACCATATGTTCTCACTCATAAGTGTACCTTGAGCAATCATAACAATTCTATAAGAAAGGGATTGGCAGTAGTAGGAAACTGCCAGGGGAGGAGGGATGGGATTGGCAATAGTGGGAAACTGCCAGGGGATGGGGGACACACCTCATCAACAAGGGTACCTGCATAGTGAACATTTGTATACCTAATTCTGAATTGTACCCCACATCTTTAAAATTTTTTAAAAATCATGCACAGCTTGTTTAGCTGAAGCATAGCATTCATATAAGGAAGCAATGGGAAGAGTTACTAGATATAGACCAATAATCTTATAATCTCACCCATCAGTAGAAGATGGCTTTTGAAGGATGATAGCATGTACATAAGTTATTGTGGAGAGTTCATTCTTGCAGTGTAGGCTACTCTGGGAGGGGGAGCATGGGGAGGTAATGAAGACTTACATTAGAACAGTGGCCAGGAGAAAGAAATAGGGTGTGGGAGAGACACTGTGCAGGAAGACCCAAAATATTTGATAAATGACAAGGGGAAAGAGAGAAAGTGAGGAGTCAAAATGGCTTGAAAATGTCCAGACTAAGTAAATTGGAAAATGCCAACAGAGAACAGATTGCAGAAAAGAGTAGAGTCCTTAAGAAGAAGGGAAATACTTTTTTGACTTGAAAGTAGAAGGACAGGCAGTCCTCTTTTGGGTCCCCTACCACTGAAGGAGATTTCTGTCTTCTTAATAAACTCCTGGTTTTTCACAAAAAAAAGAAAAGGAAAGAAAGTAGAAAAGCAACCAGCACTTTGCATCACCAAGAATAAAACTGGTAATCATTATTATTACAAGTATATGTTACATAATTTATAATTATATTTATTACTCAAGTAATTGTATCATATGTTCATCATTATTACTATTATGGTTCTTACAAAGGAATACAAAGTCCATGGGGGAATTATCAATACCATGAGATGGTGTAGACATTAATAAGACAGGAATAGGCTGGGTGCAGTGGCTTAGCCTGTAATCCCAGCACTTTGGGCAGCCAAGGTCAGAGGATTGCCTGAGCCCAGGGGTTCGAGACTAGCCTAGGCAACTTGGTAAGACTTTGTCTGTACAATAAATCACAAAAACTAGTTGGGCGTGGTGGCATGCAACTGTAGTTCCAGCTACTTGGAAGGCTGAGGCAGAAGGATGACCTGAGCCCAGCAGGTCGAGGCTGTAGTGGCCATGAGCAGTGTGCCACTGCACTCCAGCCTGGGCAACAAGAGTGAGACTCCAACTCAAAATAAATAAATAAATAAATAAGACAGGAATAACAGAGAAATGTTCACTGGATTTGTCAATGAGGATGTCATCAGTGTACAAGGAAAGGACACGACTACAGGATGAGAAATGTCGGCAGCAATCAATTTTAAGATGTATACACAGAAAAAGGAAGGTTAGGGAAGGGAAGATATTAGGATAAAATGGCTACTTAAAGGGATTGGGGATCACGTAAGGTTTACAACATTTTAGGAGAGAGTGAGTACAAAAGAACCACCCATTTTATAAAGCAGGAAATTTTGCCTCCAATGTTTCAGTGTTTCCTTACACACAGGTCACATCAGGAGACACAGCAAGCTCCCATATCTAAGAGGATATGTAGGGTAGTCTGCACCGATTTGACAAACAACATATCCCAGTCATTTGTAGCTTTGGGGGTATAATTCTGAGCCACTGGCCAAGAGGGCAAGGGCGAGATATGGCAAAGATAGTCAGCATTTTACTAAGCAATACAAATAATGTCACAGATGTACCAACTTTTAAGGTAATATTTTCCTTCATACTTCTAATTTAACGTTTTAGCACATTTTTCAAAAAGAAATAGATTCTGTATGAAGTTATTTGAGCACATAAAATATTTAGAATATGACACCAGCCAAATCACCTACATTAAGTCTAATATCAGCACATACTTTAATCACAGAAAAATGACCAGATGACTGACAGCATATCGGTTATTTAGCATTTATGAATGTATCACCCAGAAAAGTTCACGCTCTCAAATTCGGCAGAAGTCAAAATGAAATTAGAACAAAGGGTAACAATTCCAAACGCAAGTAGTTCACTGACTGGCCCTCGCCATTTTATAAATAGAGGGTGCTTGAAACCTGCCCTTCAATTCATAATAACAGCCTGCCAAGGGCTTCTAAACCAAGCAGGAAGGAATGGGGGAGTGAGCTTGTGATCTGAGGAGGAGACTCTGTATATTTGGAAAATTCCATTTAAATAACCCAGTTGTCACAAATCCCCTTCCCAAATCCTCATTCTAGGAGACTGAAAAGCGATAATTAGAATGGGTGGGCTGAGAAAGCCAACTAAACACAGATTGACAGATATGCCTACCAGAAGAGGCATCCCCTGAACTGCATTATTCCAACAATAATGTCCTTATTTACATAGCAGAGTGGGTATATTGTGTTCAGCAAAGCTTTTCAATAAGTAGAAACATGCTGCTAAAAGAATAGCCCACCACCACAAAGAACTACTAATTTCAAGATACAAAAACCAGTGCGACAATTATTTCTGTAATCCCCACAGAAAACAGTGAAATAGCTTTCTCCATGAGCCTTGCAAATCACAACCATAGCAACTTAACATGTGCAGTCCCATATGGGTTGACTGCTTCTCAGAATGTGGCCAGGAACTCAGGAATTCAAGCTCTTACATCAGAAATAGAGAAAAACCTAACATGGAATAGCTTTGTATTAAAGTTAAATTTCGGCCAGGCACGGTGGCTCAAGACTGTAATTCTAGCACTTGGGGAGGCAAAGGTGAGAGGATTGCCCAAGACCTCAGGTTCAAGAACAGCCTGGGCAACTTGGCAAGACCTCATCTCTGCAATAAATCAAAAAGTAAGCCTAGTGTTGCAGTGCACACCTATAGTTCCAGCTACTTGGAAGGCTGACGCAGAAGGATCACCTAAGCCCAGCAGGTCAACACTGGGGTGGCTGTCATGCCACTGTACTCCAGCCTAGGCAATGAAGTGAGACTCTAACACACAAAAAAAGAAGTTAAAATTTCAAAAATTCTAAAATCAAGTCTCCGGTAATAATCCTATAGATCTTGTTATACTGTTCATATGATTGTTCTTATACTTTTCTGGCCTGTTGTGTAGCCCCACAATGATTAAAGAGTCTCACTGATCAAGGATGGCCAATGTAAGAAATGTGTGTGAAAGAGCTTTACTTGTGCTTTAACAATGACTACAGGAAAGCACTACCTCCAATGGCGTGCTATGTTACCAATTTGTGACACTTGCCCTGAACAAATTAAAAAGTGCTAATGTATGACCTGAAGCCAAAAGTATAGGAAGTGAACCTTGTAATTAAGAGTGTACCTTTGATGAGTCTTTGTTTTGTCATATGTCAAATGAACAGATTGAACTACATAGATTCAAAGTCTGGCTCTTCCTCTTAATTTTCATAATCTTGAACAAATTACTTAACTTCACTATGCCTCAGTTTCCTCATCTGTAAAATGGGAGATGATAATGGTGTGTATGTCATGAAATTAATTAATACATGCAAAGCAGTTAAAACAGTACTTGTCTGGTTGTAACTACTTGATGAATGTTCTCTATGGTGATCAAAAGAAGAGCTCTAAAGTACCTCCAACTTCCAGAACCTGTGATTACATGAAAACTGGGTGCTGCATGTGCTATATTGGCTTTACTTAAGAATTTAGTAAATATCACCTTATTGGAAAGACCAAACAAATTAGAGTGTTATGAGGTATTTTTAGTTGATACTTTCTGATCACAATCATAGCCTTAAAATGGAATCAAATCCTATTTTCATTGAGAAAAAAAGTAGTCTGAGCCACATTAGGGTTTACTTTTTTTCTTTATTATCCTATCTTTTGTGTTTTCTATATCTTTTCTGAGTTTCAACTATTTGCTTTCTGAGTGTCCATAATTGTGAAACTACAGAGCAACTCAAAAGATTCTAAAATGTGTAGGTCTGATAAGGGATTATTTAAAAAGAGGTCCTCATTAAGAATGTCTATAAAGAAAAAAGGATAAAGAACCTAATAGCTAAGCCTCTTTTTAAGGTCCCTCACTTTAAAAAAATTCTGCATTTTAAATTAAACCAACATTCTTTCATTGAAAATATTAAGCATACATATCTATTGAAAATATTAAGCATTGTTCTAGAAACCACAGATACCTAAAAAAACACACAATCCCTTTCCTTAAGGAGTTTGTAGTTTAGTAGGAAGACAGTCACATAAACCAAAAATTAGAGTATAACATGATAAGTCAAGTATTGAAAGTGTGATTAAGGTACAAAGTGGAAAAACGAACCAATGGCTGCCTGGAAAGTATCCGGCTAAAAAACAAGAAAAAAGAAAAACTGGAAAAGAGATTTTCTCAGCCTGGGAAGGATGAGAGAGCACTCCAGGCAAGAGGAACAACATCTGCCCAAGCATGGAGGCATGAAAGAGCACTGCCTGCCTGACAGGATGCCAAGAGACTGGTGTTGCTAAAGGGTGGAATATAGATGGAAAGTCAAAACTGGGAGAGAAAACTAGAGTGCCTGGTAGGAAACAGATCAATCATGCTTGGCTACAGAATTCAGATTTCATGACAGAAACTAGTACTAACTGATTCTGAGTTTGGAAAGGATACTCTAGTCACAGAGCCAAGCCTGGATCAGAGGAGAGGCAGAGTCAGAACCGCAGGCTGGAGGTGGTATATGCCTCAAATAAAGCATTAATTGTAGTAAATGGCTGAGGAAATGCTTATGTACATTCTTGGGGTAATGAATGTATAGACTTTGGCAATTGATTGAATGCAGGCATGAAAAAGAGGCAGGAAAGCTGAAGACAGTGACTCACACCTGTAATCCCAACACTTTGGGAGGCCGAGGTGGGAGGATCATTTAAGCCCTAAGCCCAGGAGTTAAGAGACTAGCCTAGACAACATATCAAGACCTCGTCTCTACAAAAAAGTCAAAAAAGTAGTAGGCATGATGGTATGTGCCTATAGTCCCGGCTACTTGGGAGGCTGAGTCAGAAGGATCACCTGAGCCCAGGAGATTGAGGCTGCAATGAGCTGTGATCATCCCATTGCACTCCAGCCTGGAGGACAGAGTGAGAACCTCAACTTGAGAAAGAGAAAGAAGGGGGGGAGAGGCAAAAAGGAGGGAGGGATGGAAGGAGGGAAGAAGAGAAGAAGGGAGGGAGGGAGGGAGGGAAGAAAATAAGACTAATGCCCAAGTTTCTATCTTGAGTAAAAGAGGTAAAAGACCAGGGTAGGTGAAGGAGGTTTTGTGAGAGTTAGATGTGCAGGGAACAGAAAGAGCAGGTGAAGCAATGAGCATGAATGAGTTTGCCAACCTAGTGTGTAGAGATGAGAAGAGGAGGGACCAAGAGGAGGAAGCCTAATGTATGAGAGGTGAACAGAGGCAACAAAATTCCTGAGGAGAGGCTCAAGTCATGGAGACCACAGAGAGGAGACAGTGGTCACCAGGACCAAATGTTCCTGCCAGGACATAAAAAAAAACACAGAGAAAAAATCTCTACTGAATTTGATATCTAAGGAGCCATTTGAGAGTTTGGGGGGAATGTGGGGTGAGGGGTTGGAAGCTGGAGTACATGGGTTGAGAATTAATTAGAAAGTGAACAAGTGAGAGTAAGTGAACCCGGCTCTCTCTGAAGTAAAACACATGCAGTTTATTTTATAAGCTTATTTTATACATTGCAAACACACAGTCACGCCTTCAGCCCACTTGTTAAAACCATGCTGGTCCTGAGTAGACAGTGTGGTAAGCTACTATCTATGTGGTGTGATGTTAAGGACATGGCTAGCTTCCTGCTTCCTATAAAGACCTTTCCACCAAGAGATCAGTGCCTGGAAATCTGACAAAAGACAAAGTCTTTCTATCATACAATGTTAGAAATAAAAATTAAAATGTAAATCTTCTTAAAAGAGGTGAAAGATGGGCCAATGTACCACAAACTGAAAATTGCTCTTACCTGGTCCTTTTCTGAGAAGAGGATTGCACAGAGTAAGTTGCCAGAGAGAATCAGAGAGAGCCTTGAGAAGAGAACAGAAAGAAGGGTCTGAAAGGACTGAAAACAAATTTTACCTGGTCCAAGGTTTTATTTAGTGTTACTCATGTCTTCCATGGTTTTAGAGGTCACCTTGTCACAAGCATGAAGAGGCAGATCCCTAGCCATTGGGAGAAGAATTATTTCCCCTGGATGCAGAGGAAGAGAAGAGACTCCGCCTCATTAATAATTCCACACTGTCTAAACTTTAGATATCTTTAAATAAAAAGTCTGCCCTATTCTCCAACCCACGTATTCACTTTCAGCTTCTACCTAATAGTCTTGACACATTTCATTTCATTTGGTGTTAGGGTTTTTTTTTTTAATCTCTCCTTAAGCATTAGTTAATTTTTTAATTGCCAAGAAAGGTTTTAAAAATCTATTAGGGATATTATGATATAGAACCATTAAGTCTGAACATATATACTGACTTTCAGAAATTTTTGAAGCCTGTCATAAAGTCTTAACTTTTTTAAATACTCTACTACTTTCATGAGCCTCCTAAAAAACCACCCATCACAGCCATTTAGAAAGAAATATGACATTAAAAGGAGGTAAATTTCCCAAGTATTATACTGTGATTTAGTTGTGCTCGCCCATTAAGTCTAAATCTGTCTTCCAACCAGTATGAAGTAGTCATGATTTATTTGAGCCTGATGTTAAAGGTCTATTAAAACAATAACTTGAAAATAGTCTGCATAGCTAACATGTCACTCATCAAAGAGATTGAGGCAGTAATTCCATAGGAGGCTGTGAAACTATCTGTGAGACTCAAAGAGATGACAATCAGAGGGACTAAAGACATCTGAGTCTCTCATACGCAAAGAATATTGCTCTCAGAAGGTCTCAAGAACCAGGGAAGACTTGAAAACAACCACTTGGGAGTGGAGGGTCTCACAGCCTCTGCCTTATAAAGGTCACAAACTGTCACAGACCAGCCCTGCATTTGAAAAAGAAAATGCTTGCAGTTGGGTAAGGAAACAAAAATGAGGCTTTTAATTCTTGAAAATAATATGTAGTAGTGTTGCTTAATCATAGCACAGTTTGTTGATAAATGCATTTAGACATTCTGAGGATGAAATGAATATACCCCAAGTCATAACAGCTATATTAGTTGAAGCCCAAGAACACATAGGCTGTTAGGAGGGGTTTCACTTTGACTGTGTTCACCAAATTGTCTCATAGCCCTTTGCAAGGCTAAATCTTTTTAGATACTTGAATCCAGCAATGACCTTCACCATAGGACCTTCTTTTTTTCCTATTGCTGTGCACCTATTTTATCACCAAACGTCCCAAATGAGAATTCTATCCACACTATCTACTTTTTCTCATTACAAGGACAGTCCTCCACTGATTGCTTCAATGATCCCCTGGAACTGCTCTTGGTCTCCATTCCATTGCTAAATCCAACTCTCTGTTTTCAGTCTTCGCCCTTCCTGGTCCTCTGCAGCATTGATTACTGTCGATTGTATCTTCCAGAGCCCCATTGGCTCCTGCTTGTCCTCCTTCCTCTCTGGTCATTTCTCTCATGCTCCATAACTTCTACTTTCACTGGTTCCCATGCTCACATATTAGGTCCTTTTCTCCATTCATACCACCTCCTGTCCCCTCATGACCTCAGCTACCATCTACTCTAATTCATCTCCAACTCCAATCTCTCCTGAGGTCCAGACACCATGTCCACCTTTATGTTTCATTGCTTCTTCTCACACACCATGACCAAAACTTATTTTGGCTTTACCCCACCCCTCATCCCACTTCAAAACCTGTTCCTTCTCTTTCTCTTATCTCAATTAAGGTTGACACTTCCAGTGTGAAATCCTGGGAATACGCTGTACTTCTCTTTTTCTCTCCCCTGACACCCCAGTGAGTCTTCAAAACCCATGAGTTCTATCACAGAAATGCTTTGCAAATCTCTTTTCTCTCCTGTAGCCATTGCTCCAGCTTTAGAATAGGCACTCTTTATCTGTTAAATGCATTGATGAAGTACCTGGTCTTCTGGTCAGCAATTTCTCCTTCTCGTGGCAAGCATTCACACACATGATCCTTAACTCAAGTGCTAATTCTACCACTCCCCAATATAAAGATTGCCATTGCTCCACCTCAACTGCCTTCAGATGAATTTCAAGTTCTTTAAAAAGGCATTCATGACCTTCAGAGTCTGGCCCCAACTTACTTCTCCAGTCTTAACTCCTGAAACTTTTCTCACAAGGTATCCTAGTCACAGGGAACGTCTCGTTTACTTCCTCTGAAATCTTAAATTAATTCCCTCACTGAATGACTGAAACTTCCATGTGTGCAATTTGTTCACTGCTATAAGCACAATGTATCCATTATTTACCTCACTAAAACCTCTGGTTTCCCCCATAACACTCCTTCCTCATTTATTTTCAATCTATTGGCTCCCTGTTGAGCTGAAGTTCCACCCAGAGACTCCTTTCAAGTATGTCCTCAACATTTTCTCATCTCTCTTTCCCTTCTGCTCCTCTAACTCATCATAAAAACCCAACATCTGAATATATGGATTCTTCACTCCTGTTCTCTAAGGTTAATTGCCTTGATCAGTTCTGCTCTCAGAAATAAGTCTATCATTTTTTAAATAGCTTATAACAACATTCATTGTGCTCCATGAGAAATTAGTGAAAAAAATGATAGAATATTCTCTGATGCTGCTACTAGCATCAGGGAACTTTGATAGGAAACTTTGTACAGGTAATCCCCTCTGTCTTAGTCAATGAAAAGTTTGAGTCCAGCATCAGAATTGTAGGAGTGTTGGAGCATGGTCTTATGGCTCTCTTTCTAGCCAGCCTACATACAATTATCATCATATCAATTCCTATTTGCCAGCCTTTTCAGATGAGTTTCTGATGGATTGATTGATTGATTGAAACTGAGAGTAATTAAATAATAGCAGAAAGTTACATTCGCCTTTTTGGTTCTCTGGTACGAACCTGGAAAACGTCGTTCCTTGAGTCAAATAGCAAATTAACATACAGAGAAAGAGAACTGGCTTAACTTCTCGTATTTGGAGCCACGTTTTGCCTTTGTTAAGATCCATTAACAACTTTATCCAAAACACAGTAGGATTTGGGCTCCAGGAAGAGATCCTGAACATTGTTGATGGCCATCTCTTAGGGCAAAAGGTAGTGAAAAACCCTTCCTATCCAGAGAGGGTGCTCAAGTTGGAGCCTTCCTTGAAATGCATCAAAATTCAAAGAGCGTTAGCATATTTGTGATTCTGTTCAAATAAGAACAGAAAAAGCCAAAAAGTAAGCACAAGGAATAATAAACAGAGCAAGCACCTGATGCAGAACGCTTCAGGGACAAAACATGAGATGCATAAGATCAGAGCTAGAAGCAAACCTATCGCATTCCAATCTAAGTCTCAGTAGCTAGGATTCAAGAGTTAGAATAAGGCAGTGGGATGACCTCACTCCTTTTTAAAATAGGCAGCATAAAAGGATCAAGTGTGGCCTCAGAAGCTTTGGGAAGAACTTACACTTCACCTTGTCAGACAATCTCTGAGCACATTTGCTCGGCAACTATCCCCATGAGTATACGCAGCAATTCCCAGTCATCTGTATTTGTGTAGATTACCATAAGGACCCATCCTCTTGTCTCCTCAGGGAATGTCAAGGTCATTTTTTTCCAGCAAATAGTACACGAATCTTAAATCATCATCACGAAAGGAATTTTGGTTTTCTTTTCTCCTGCCAACATTTCTGTTAGTCTGTTGGTCAATACAAAAAAGATAGTCCCATTTTGAAACATGGTAATTTAGTGGCATTTTGCAGTCTGCCTTTAATAGAGTATTGACAAAGATTCTTTGCTTGCCCAAACTGTAGTCAGGCTCCTGAACATTCTCCTAGGCCCACCTGTACACTTCCTTATAAAATCCAGTTTTAGCAAAAAACCATGCTAAGTCAGTTAGCAAGAACCCCCCACCTTTGATATCTGATCATCCACAACTTCTGGTTTGGTTTCTCATCCTCTTCCATCTGCCTCTTCCCATGATGTCTGATCGCCTATTATGCTTCAGCAAGACTCCTGTTAGGTCGATTTAGCCAGAATTCCTCTTACCACTGATCTTTCCTCTTAGTAATTTTCCATCCAGTGACCTTCTTCATCTCCTTGGCTATAAATTCCTACTGACCCATGCTGTATTCAGAGTCAAACCCAAGCTCTCTCCCCACAGCAGGACCACACTGCAGTGGTGCCTCTAACTATCGTGATAGTCCTGCATAAAGTCTTCCTTACGATGCTTTAACAAGTACCATTGAATAATTCTTTTCTTTAACAGTACCCAAACTAAGACATAGCCTTCTGAGGAGAGAGGAAACGGAAGGGAAGGGTAACAGAGGGACCACCAGCATGTCAGAGGAGGAGAAAAGAAGGAAGTCATTTATTTGACTCATTTTCCTGGCAGCATTAATTTGTGATTCTTGGAAACTTTTGGCAGGAAAGTGGGAGGAAGGATTTCAAGAATTCATAGAATCATTTTTTAAAAGAAGCACGGAGAGGGGGATGTGCAGTGCATCTCGTCCAGTTCTATCATTTCATAGATTTGAAAAATGAAAGGGAAAGAAGATAATATTTACTGAGGTCCCAGGACTTGCCAGTTGCTTTAAATTTGTCATTTCATTTATCCTTTAAAAAAATATGAGTATGAATGGTATCTCCAGTTTACGAAGTAGAAACTAAGGATTAACAGATTTAAGTAAGTTTTCTAAGGGTACACAGCTATATGAAAGAGCCAAGATTCAATTTGGATTTTCTGGATTTAGAGCCTCATTACACTATGCTAGTTTGCCTCACAAAGAGGCATTGGAAGGTTAAAAGATTGTCCTGGGCAACCTAGCCAGGTAAGGGAAGGCAGCTAGGACTCTCATGCCAATGCTTTGTCTATTCACATCCCCTAACCTAACCTGGCAAGTCCTTCAACCTTCCTCTTTCTCTGCCCATCCAAATTGTATCCATCCCTCAAGGGTGGACTACCTCCTCCACCACGAAGCTGCATCATGCTCTTTCTGTTGTAAATAACCCTGCAATTTCAATTGTTTTTATTTGAATACAGATTACACTGAATTAAATTATCCTATTCATTCGGTGTGGTAAGTATCTGTTGTTTTGCCTGCCAAGCCCTCCTCTTTCCACCTTTCCTCCAGCCTCTGTTTCATACCTGCCCAGAATTCACTAGGCTACCGGGCCCTGGGCTGGGACACTGAATTCACTTCACAATTTTCCTTCTCATTTTCTCCCCTCAGAAAGTACCCATCCTTTCTCTTATTCCTTAGGACCCAGTTCTCATCTAAGGAACTGATTTGTTAATTTAAGGAATATGTTAACTCACAAAGGTCTAATGCTTTAGTGTGATATGCCCATGCAGATATCATTTACATGTTAATAGCCACCTACCTTGTAGTAACCCAAAGGATTCAAATATTGGGAATTTCAGGCCTCCAGCTAGTCAAGGAAGGGAAACTTAGAGCCTTGAGGGCTTTTTGTTAGCAATTTTAGAATGAAGCTACTATCTTCTCTCCACAAAATTGATACCAAAGTAAAATGTGTGATCAATCAACACATACTTTTTGAGTCCCTACAATGTGCTCAAGATATGTGAGTGCTTAAGATAGAAAAGAGGTAAAATTGAAAGATTTCAGACAACATCCCTCACTTTAAGTTGCCTGTATAATAATATTCACGATGGCTCATGCCTGCAATCCCAGCACTTTGGGAGATTGAGAGACTGGTGGATGACTCCTGAGCCCAGGAATTTGAGACCAGCCTGGGCAACATAGCAAAAACTCATCTCAATAAAAACAAATAAAAAAATTAGCTGGGTGTGGTGGCATGTGCTTGCAGTCCCAGCTATTCAGGATGCTGAAGCAGAAGGATTGCCTGAGCCCAGGAGATGGAGGCTGCAATGAACTGTGAACATCATGATCATGCCACTGCAGTCCAGCCTGGGCAACAGAGTGAGACTCCAACTCAAAATAATACTAGTACTACAATAATAATATTCATGAACTTAGACCAAACTGGTATCTGTAACCTACTAGATATATCCTGAATGTACCTCAAGGTCAACATTTTTTCTTTTCCTGGTGAAACCTAACTGTCCTTCTTCACACACAAAACCTGCATACCCATTGTGGTTCATGAGCACCATCTTCCCAATAACCTGGACACAACACCTCTGCCCTTTGCAGTCATTTGTCTAGCTCTGAGTCTCACTCCACGCTGTCAATTTACCACCCCAGTCTTTCTTTTCTCACTGTTACTGTTACTTACGGTCATACCTTTATCATCTCTTTACTTGACTGTTGCAAGGGTCATCTTGTCCTGCCTCTAAACCATCCTATGTGTTAAGCTAACAGGGGTTGGTGGGCTGGTGCCATGGAAATAAAGCAAAGAATTGCAAAGATAAAGCAAAAGAATTTATTCACATTCAGGACAGACTGAATGGGGCCAACACTACAAGCAATGTGGCGTGGAGTATGGGACAAGGGTGTAATTAAGGTTTCTATAAGGAAGCAGGGTTAGTACAAATCTCCAGCCACTGCATTCTTGGGTGTTGATAACATATGTCTTGTGTCTTGATATTGTCGTGACAACACATCTTGTGACTCCAGCAGGTGGTGGGGTGGTGGGCTGCTAGGCTGTCACAGAAGGTTGATCACAATAGATTAGGTCAGCTCGGCCTTTTGTGGCTGGGAGACAAATACTTGGAATAAAAAAGTTAAATAGCACAAAGCAAGGGGCAAGGTGGGAGGGAGTTGCAAAACAATTATCCATAGCTACCTCTGAGAAACTAGTTCTGTCCTTGGTTAATGATTAGAGGCAAGCTAGGTAATTTGCTAAGAAAGCATGACAGAGCTAAACAGTATTAAAATGGCTGCACTTTAGCTAAGATTATTTCCTTAAATTATCCCTGTCACTATGTATATGCTGGTCTAATTTAATCTTCTTAAATACATCTCTACCCATGCCACTTGCAGATCAAAACTTCTGTGGTTCTTCATTTTTAACAGACATCTAAATTTGTTATCCTGGCCCTCAGCACCTTTGATGGTCTGCCTCAATCCTACCTTTCCAGCTGTAGCACTCATTATACTGCTGTTGTTAAATTCTGTTACTCTGTATTCATTCTCCTTGTAAGAATTCCTGCTCCTATGCCAATGCTTTATCTATTCTTACCCCTAACCTGGCAAATCCTTCATTCTTCCTCTTTCTCTGTCTGCCAAAATTATATCCATTTCTCAAGGGTTAATTACTACCTCCATCATAAAGCAGTCAGAAGCTGTCTCTCTGTCTCTAAATGTTCATAGGACTTTATCTGGTTGTCTAAAAAGGCATGGTCAATCTCTTCCTTGTGTCATAATTATTAGCAAACATGTCTCATCCCTCCTGCTGGCTTATCAACTCCTTAAAAAGAAAAGCTGGCATTTAATGTGGATATTAGTCAAAGTGCTTTGGTGGCAGACAGAAATTAGCTATTATTTTCCATCTGGGGAATTCAGGAACAAAATAAGGAAAAAGTAGCTTTCGAATTAAGCTTTAAAGAATGAGGAAAATTTGAATGTAAGAAAACGGAAAAGGTCTGTTCAAAAGAGGGGAGGACGCTGGACTAAGGCTAACTTATAAATGGTATTTATAAGGAAAATAGGGTTTTCTAGTTTGGTTGGAGTGCAGAGTGTCTGAGAATTCACTTTTCTGCTTTCCAGAATATAAAGTGTCCTCAGAATATTTTGCTTTAAGTACAAATTTTTAATTCACAAAGTTCTTAAGATTATAATATAAATGAGCACCCCAGAGGAAGCACACTAGCAATCTATAGAATATGTGGTATTTCTAGCACTTTTCAAGGTTATCCAGGGGAAGGGAGAGAAGAGAGTAAGAATGGCCAGCAACTCCTGGCAAAAATTGCCTAAGGACTCAGCAGCAAAGCTTTAGTGCAGTCCACTAGGAGACACACTGGGCACAGAATAATAAATTCACCTGTGAGAAGAGTCAAAAAGATCCAAGTTGGCCTTAATCTATACCCGAAAACTATTCTATCATTAAACGTATACAGCAGGATATGAATTCAATTCTTATACTTCCACATGTTTTTCTGCCAGTGATCTTTGACTGAATTACGAACACAAGGAATCTTACTGAAATATATTTAAAACATCTACCATGCTTTAAAAGAGCATATGCTCCTGTCACTGCATTTGCAGTCCTTTTTATTGTTTTGAAGAAAATGAATAAGGAAGAAAAATGTTCTAACCACTTAAAATTTCTCTTGAGAAAACTCACTCATATCATTCAACAAAGATTTGTTGCACATTTTCTTACTGACTAGCATGTTTTTAGGCACTGAAAATGCAGCAATGAATGAAAAAGACAAAATTTCTTGCCCTTATAGGGATTATGTCCTGATGGAGGGAGAAAAACAATAAACTAATCAGTAAGTAAGTTGTTAGAGAAAAACGTTATGGAGAAAAAAAATAAAGTGGGAAGGGGAATGGGAACACTGGGGACAAGGCAACATAGGGACCGAGGGAGTAGCAATTGCAAATGGGAGAATCAGGGAAGTCCTCACAGAGAAAGTGAAAAAAGAACAAAAAAGATGTGAAGACACAAAGCAAGTTAATCACATGACTATCAGAGCGAAAAGCATTCCAGATGTAAGGAAACAGCAGGGGTAAAAGTCCTGAGATGGAAGTAGGTCTGGCATATATATAATTTAGCTATGTAGAGTGACTCTATAAAATGATAGCCGAAGAGAGGAGTTAGCTTCATGAAGAAGGAAATAAGTCATTACCTAATGAAACCCCAACATTCCTACAGGAAAAGCCATGATAATTATGGAGCAGGTGGACAACCATGGAGGGTGGCAGCCCAGCAGTGGGAGGGAGGGGGCTTTGACTCCCACCACTCTCCCCCATTGGTTCCTGACTATTACCCATTGGCTTCTTGCAAATGACACAACCCAAACAAGTTACCATTAACACATAATTCTCATGCTTTATTTTCTCTGATGGTTTAATGTCAAAAAATTTTGCAGAGGGACAGAAAGACAATTTGGCATGGAAGTGTATCTTCTCTACATAGCAGATATTTTCAAAAATGCGGAGGGGAAAGGAATATCCCAATAAAAAGTGGTTGCTCTTGGCTGAAGGTTTATGCCTCCTCAAAACTGATAAGTCGAAATCCTAATCCCCAAAATGATGGCATTAGGAAGGGAGGCCTCTGGGAGGTTATCAGGTCGTGAAAGTGAAGCCCTCATGAGTGAGATTAATATCCTTGTAAACGAGGCCCAAGGGAGCTCCCTCACTCCTCCCACCAGGTGAGGGCACAGTGAGAAAGTGCCATAAATAAAACAGAAAGCTGTTCCTCACCAGAATTAAATCTATTGGCACCCTGATCTTGGGCTTCTCAGTCTCCAGGACTGTGAGAAATAAATGTCTGTTGTTCATAAGCTAGCTACACAGTGTGTGGTATTTTGTTATAGCAGCCCAAATAGACTAAGACAGCAGTATACCTAATCTAGCAACCTGAGGGACTTTGACAGAGACTACACCTGACCCAGGTAAAAATATATTACCAGATGTTTTTTTCATTCTAAATGAAATCTTAATTGAACAATTGTCCTTATATCCATTGCTTTATTAAGTGATATTCTTCTAGTATGTTCTGCTAAACAAACAATAGATCATAAATGTAAATATCATATCTTAGCCCCACTATAAGCACTAAACCCTTCCTAGAAATTTCTAAGATAAAGAACAAAGATTGAATTATTAAATTCCATCACTATATATTAGAGATAAACTCTCTAAAGCCCATTAAAATATATGTGCTTGAATTCTCCTTTATTTCAAAAAGTTGGAAAACAATACATGAAAAACTTTGCCTCACTAAAAATATCCATGCCAAATTGCATATATATATATATATATATACATATGTATATATATGTGGAAAATTGTCACTTAATAATAGCCAGGGAAACTCAAAATACCTGAAACCAATATAACAATAATTATTATTCGCTTGAAAGCTCTGAGCTTAGCATGACTTCTATTTTGTATGAGCTTTAGGTGATCATATTTGATTCTGTCTCATTTCACGGTAAAACAATGTCATATATAATGAAGTTATCGACCTCAGAGAAACATAACTATTGTAACAGGATATCTTAATCCTGCGAAATTAGTGGTTTGTCACTAATTTGCTGCAGCACTAATTTTATCAAGGTACAAACACTATGTATAGTAATCCACCTGCATTTACTGGTATTATAATCTAAGTCTTTTCTTCAACAACACTGCCACCTTCTGCTTAGTATGGGCTTTTATTTCTGTATCTTTAAAGCGTGAAATTCACTTTGGATTCATATGTACTTAAAGCTAGAAGGGACTATAAAGAATGTCTAATAAAGACCCTACATCTCAAGGATGAGGAAACTGAGGCTCAAAGGGATTAAGTCACGTTCCCAATTTCCTACATTCGTTTTTCCCAGGTTAGAACTCACAAGTTATTGATTCTTGCGAGTTCTCTTTTCATTGACATATTTATTACTAAATCATATAGACCAGAGAAGTTACATCACAACTTTAATTATGATTTTCTCCAAGCATGAGATCTTAGGCTATTTTTTTTGTACTTTTTTGCTTATTTGCCTTAAATAAATTTTGTACCATGAGCAAACATTATGCTTTCAATTTCAAAAGATTTGTATTTGTTCAATATGTGGCTTAAACAGAAAAACTATTCTAGATTAGTAAAGCGTGGGATAATTAAATTTTTTTATTTTATTTTCTTCCATTTTCTCATTAGTTATGAAGACATCTGTCAAATGAGGCACAATACCAATGCCAATGGGAAGGTTTTAGAAAAATAGGGGACAATAAATACATCATACATATTTAGGAGTAAAAAACAAGACTTGTGTTATGAAGCTTTATATGTTTAGCAAAACCTATGATATACTTAAAAGTAGGCAACTTAAAACTTAATAAACTTGTATTGAGCAGGGTGTTTTCTGTTTTGTCTCAACCTAAATAGCTCATTTATTTAGGTTAGGTGAAAATAGGATTAACACATCTATTATAAACCACAGTTAGTCATGAGATACTATCCTAACATGTTACATATCTGTTGATATTTTGTCAAAAATTTTGTGTCTGTCTCATGAAGGATATTGACCTTTAGTTTTCTTTTCTTGTAACATATGCTTTTTTATAGTAATGTTGGCCTCACAAAAAGAGTATGGACTCTTTTGTTTTTTGAAAGAGGCTTTTATAAAATTAGGAATGTTTTTATGTTTTATAGAGTTAACCAGTAAAACTGTCTGAGGTTTCATTGTAGGGTTTCTATTTATGAATTCAAGTTCTTTAATAAATATAGACCTATGATGATATTTTTTTCTTTTTTAGTTCATTTTGGTAATTGATGTCTTTTAATGATTTGTTCATTTAATCTAAGTTGTCATATTAGGCATAAAGTTGTTCATAAATATCTTCTATTAAACGTCTGAAAATCTGTAGGCTCTGTAGTAATATCCCTTCTTTTTTTTTTGTCTTTTTTTTTTTTTTTTTTTTTGAGCTGGAGTCTCACTCTGTCGCCCAGACTGGAGTGCAGTGGCCGCTCCCAGCCACCGCAGCCTCAACCTGCTGGGCTCCAGTGATCCTTCCACCTCAGCCTTCCAAGTAGCTGGAACTACAGGCGCATGCTACCACGCCCGGCTAATTTTTTTGATTTATTGTAGAGATGAGGTCTCGCTTGCCCAGGCGGGTCTCGAACCCGCGGGCTCAGGCAATCCACTCACCTCAGCCTCCCAAAGGCGCGGGATTGACTTTACTTTTAAGAGCAGTGTTAGGTTCAAACAGCAAAACAGAGTGGAAGGCACAGGGAGTTCTCGTATACTCTCCACCCCCCATCAGCACCCCCCACCGGGGTGTCCGTTGGTTATAATGGATGAACCCACGTTGGCACATCATTGCCCCACCAAGGCCACAATGTATGTAGTGTTCACTCCTGGTGTTGGACACCCTGCATGTCTGGACAAAGGCACGGTGACATGTGTCCAATGTGTCCCCATTGTGGCATCACACAGAGTAGTCTCACTGCCCCCAAATCCTTCAGAAGCCTGGGACATGGGCCAGAGCTCTCTGGTTTCCTATCATGACCCCCACCCCTCCGCCCCCGGGTCTTGCCCCAGACTAGCTGGCCTTGGAAAGAGCAGAGAGGGAAACTGAGGCACATCCAAGGGAAAGTTGGTGACAGGCACGAGGTCCTCCCCCCATCCCTCCCCATTGCTCTCTCCAGATCTCCCTCCCTGTTCCTCGAGAATACGGGTCCCTCCTGCCAAGGATGACAGGGCAGGCAGTGGGGGCTGTGATTTGCAGGAGCTCCGATAGCTGGCCGGCCCTGGGGGAGGTGGGAAATGAGAGTCTATCCCTTTAAACACAGATTAGCAGCTCTCTCGTGCTCGCCTTCCTTAAAAAGAGAACTTGTCAAGGTTTACATCAATAATAGATAATGGTGCATCGCTGTGGCAGGTTCCAGCCGGAGGCTGTTTTGATATTTTCTAGAGAATTTGTCAGCAATCCTGAAGTCAAGGAAGAGTGGGGGCGGGGCAGCAGGGGCTGAGAGAGCGCCTTCATTAATTTCTCCTCATTTGCATTCTGGCTGTTAAATAATGTATTGATTGCTCTCCAAGTCTTCAGGCTTCCCTCCTCCCAAGCCGCCCCTCCTGGTCCTGGAGTCCTCCCCAACATGAAGGATAAGCTTGTCACAGGCCTTTGACAGCCAGAGGTGTGGAGGGGGCGGAGCTGGGACATCTTGGTGGAGGTCCCCAGATCCCCAGCAAGTCTGTCCCCAGGTTCCTCATGGAGAAGAACTTCCTGCCATCTGGCATAGCACTATCTACCACTTACTATGTCTTCACCAGGAATTGGTTCTGAACTAAGTGGTTTATAAGGAAGCCCTCCCCCCCTCCGCCGCCACCCAGGAAACCCTTGTGACAGCCCCAGGAGGTTGGTATTGTCATTAAACCCATTTTATAGATGAGGAAGCTGAGACTCAGAGGAGTCAAGTGCCTTCCCCAGTCCACACAGCCAGGAAAGTGGAGAGCCAGGTCTGGTTGGCTCTGAAGCCGAGACTCTTGACCGGTAAATCTGCAAATTGCACGTCCACCTGCAGCTCTGGGAGGCTTGCCCATGTGCCTGGGGAAGACTCCCTTCTTTCTCATAAAGAGATTAAGGTGGGTGTGGGCCGGATGTGGTGACTCATGCCTGTAATCCCAGCACTTTGGGAGGCTGAGGCAGGAAGATCACTTGAGCCCACGAGTTCAAGACCAGCCTGGGCAACATAGTAAGACCTCGTCTCTACAAACAAAATTAAAAATTAGCCAGGCATAGTGGTGTGCACCTGTATCCTAGCTACTTGGGAGGCTGATGTGGGAGGATCGCCTGAGCCCAGGAGGTCGTGGCTACGGTGAGTCATGATTGTGCTACTGCACTCTAACCTGGGTGATAGAGTGAGACCCCTACTCAAAAAAAAAAAAAAAAAAACCAAAAAAAAGGGTGGCTGCACAGGTTGGCTTAGGGGTGAGGGCCAGGAGCCCGAGGCCAAGGGGTGGACAGTCAGTGTCACCCCAGGTGCAGATCTGACACTGATGTGAATAGGTTCTTGGGAGACAGATTTAGCCTTGACCTTGGGAAGGATTTCCTGACCCTAGAGCCACCTGAACATGGAATGTGGCTGTTTTGTGAGTAGTCAGCACCTGTCACCAGGCATATTCCAGAGAAGCAAGATGCCTGCCTGACTGGGTCACCTCCTTCCAGTGAAGAAAACCCAATCGATGGGTCTCTACTCCAGCCGGGGATGAATTGACTCAATCAGAATCCATCCATACAATGGATTGCTACACAACCAATAGAAATGATGTTGGAGGTGCATTTTTATTGATTTTTTTAAAAAAGTTCCGAAACTATTGTTGTGTGAACAATGCTGGGCCCAAATCTAAGGAAGAGTGTGGTCCCATGGATGTAAGATCATATCCACAGGCCATATACAAACGCAAGCCTGGAAGGACGGTCGGAAGCTACGCGCTGCAAATCACTAGCAGGTGCCTCGGGATTTCGGTTATCCCTTCCTTCCTTCCTTCCTTCCTTCCTCTCTCTCTCTCTTTTTTTTTTTTTTGAGCTGGAGTGTCACTCTGTCGCCCAGACTGGAGTGCAGTGGCCGCTCCCAGCCACCGCAGCCTCGACCTGCTGGGCTCCGGCGATCCTTCCGCCTCAGCCTTCCGAGTAGCCGGAACTACAGGCGCGCACTACCACGAACGGCTAATTTTTTGATTTATTGTAGAGATGAGGTTTTGCCAAGTTGCCTGGGCGGGTCTCGAACCCGCGGGCTCCGGCAATCCACTCACTTCAGCCTCCCAAGGCACGGGATTACAGGCTGAGCCACCGAGCCCGGCTTTTTTTTTTTTGAATTGGAGTCTCACTCTGTCACCCAGGCTGGAGAGCAGTGGCACGCTGCACACAGCCACTGCAGCCTTGACCTGCTGGGCTCAGGTGATCCTTCTGCCTCAGCCTTCCAAGTAGCTGGAACTACAGGCACATGCCACCATGCTCAGCTGATTTTTTGATTTATTGTAGAGATGAGGTCTCTCCAAGTAGCCCAGGCTGGTCTCGAACTTGTGGGCTCAGGTAATCCTCTCACCTCGGCTTCCCAAAGTGCTGGGATAGGTGTGAGTCACCGCACCTGGCCTCTTTCTTTCTTTTTGAATTGGGGTGTCACTCTCTTGCCCAGGCTGGAGTGCAGTGGTACAATCATGTGGTATATACAGACAAGGTCTCACTATGTTGCCTGACTGGTTTCGGACTCTGGGGCTCAAGCAGTCCTCCTGCCTCACCTCTCAAAGTGTTGGGGTTACAGGTGTGAACCACTGCGCCAGGCTGATTTTTCTTTCTTCTCTGTATTTTTGTGCATTTTCTGATTTCTTCCAAACAGTATTCCTTGTGTCATTCATAGGCAGGGAAATAGATCTGGAGGGCTTTGGAGAGTCAAAAAGGAGTGGAGCTATAATCCCAGCACTTTGGGAGGCCGAGTGAGAAGATTGCCTGGGCTCAGGGGCTGTAGACCAGCCTAGGCCACTTGGTGAGACCTCGTTTCTACAATAAATCAAAAAATTAGCCAGGTGTGGTGGTATGTGCCTGTAGTTCCAGGTATTTGGAAGGCTGAGGTGGAAAGATTGCCTGAGCCCAGCAGGTCGAGGCTGTGGTAGCTGTGAGCCTGCCACTGCACTCCAGCGGGCAACAGTGTGAGACCCCTACTCAAAAGAAAAAAAAAAATTAAGTGAAAACAAGTGCCCACAAAAATCTTACCCTGAACATTGGGGGTAAAATTTGACTTTGCACCTCTGTGCTCCTCTTATGACCAAAGTCACCCTAAGTAACTACCCTGTACCTCAGTTTCTCCACCCTCCTTGTCAACAGAAAACCAAGTCTGGCTGGAAACATCATTCTTTATCAAATCTGTATTAAACATCCTGCTTGTGCTGGGCCCCGGAGAGGCTCCTGGGATCAGAAACACAGAGACTCAACATTCTTGTGTTGGTAGGTATGCCCTGTACCTAACATTTCCAGGGAGGAAAAGAACTTGAGAGATGTTTAATGACTTACTCAAGGTCACACAGCCAGTAAGAGGTGGAGCTTGACGTTAGTTGGTGAGCCAATCACACCATTTCTCTGCCCCTCCTCGACACCAGGTGGCACAGCCAGGTTTGCCTGGGGCCAAGCTGTGGGCTGAGAACCCTAGTAGAATGACGGCCTTTGGGCTCCCACTGGGACAGAGAGGCCGTCTTTGCCACAATCAGGATGGGCTCTCCTCCTCTGTCTTTCCAACTTTCACTCCCTGCATCTGGCCGTTTTCTTTGCCAAGCCCTAATTTCTGCATTCCCTCCTGCTGTTAGGGGGCTTTGCACTTTCTAATCCGCTTTCTGCAGCTAATGTCTGCCCCGCCCCGCTTCTCATTCCTGGTATTTGGGATCCCACTAGGAGCTTCAACCTCAAATTAGCCTAGGGCGGAGTGGTCTGAGCTGAAGATGCTCTTGGAAGCAGAGAAGGGCCCCAGAGGCTGCCTGGGAGCCCGGGGTGGGGTGGAAACGGATGAACTAACTGCACTGAGAGGTACAGGCAACTTTGGAGACCTCTGGGGGTGCCCAGGGTCTGCCTGGCTGGTCCTTTTAAGCACCAGGCTGGGTTCTTCACACACAAAACTTCCCCTGCCCCCTCATATGTGGTGAGGCAGGCATTTCACAGATGAGGTCTCGAGAGGGTAAGCAACTCGCCCAAGGGCACACAGCAGAGTCAGAAATGGAACCCAACTCTGTCTCAGTTCGGAGCCTGAACTCTGATTCCCTGAACTCTATGTAAGCTCAGAAAGCAGATAGGAGGCCAGGAGCAGTGGCTCATGCCTGTAATCCCAGGACTTTGGGAGGCCAAGGCAAGAGGATTGCCTGAGCCCAGGAGTTCGAGATCAGCCTGGGCAAAATAGTGAGAGCCTGTCTCTAAAAAATAAAATAAAATAATTATCCAGACGTGGTGGTGTGCTCAGGGCGCCCCTTGTGGCCAAAGGTGGCTACTGCAGCTTTTTCCTCTGCAGCCAGCCTGGCTTCTGATGCTTCTCTAGGGTCAGGAGACAATTCTTGACCGACAAGTGAGGAAATGACTGCCATGCCTTTACGGGATTATTGTAGCTGCAGTTCAGACACCTGTTTATATCTACAAGCTCCATCTCCACCTCTTACGTACATCTATCTCCATGAATCTACAAGGGGACCTGAACGCAAGGTTCAGCCTGCCTGTGGCACTAACTTTTTCTGCAAACCATCCTAAGCTCCTGGAAAGTATTTGTGGGAGGTGTAAGTACTGGTCAGCTGGTAGCTCCTCAGGGTTCCCCTGGGGCGATAGGTCAGACACCTCTGCCTGGCCTTCCGCTGGGCTTGCCCCCCCACCAACTTCTCTCCTCTCTTCTTCCCTTCCAGTGTATGCCTCTACCCCTCGCCAGACCCCCACTCCTACCCCCAGGCTCTCTAATCTGCTTTTTTTTTTTCCTTTTTGAGTCAGGGTCTCTGTCACTCAGGCTGGAGTGCAGTGGCACCATCATAGCTCACTGCAGCCTCGATCTCCTGGGCTCAGGTGATCCTTCCACCTCAGCCTCCCGAGTAGCTGGTACTACAGGCGTGCACCAACATGCCCGACTAATTTTTTATTTATTTTTTGTAGCGACAAGCTCTCGTTATGTTGCCCAGGCTTGTCCCAAACTCCTGGGTTCAAGCAATCCTCCTGCCTCTGCCTCCCAAAGTGCTGGGATTATGGGTGTGAGCCACTGTGCCTAGCCCCAACAAGTTTTATACAGCCTTGTAATCATCTCCCAGAAAAAGATATCGACCATTTCCATCACTTGCTAGTCAATCTCCTCCTCCTCTGATGTTCTGATTTGTATCACCATAGATCACTTTTGCCTGTTCTGTGGTTTCATTTAAATGAACTGCACATACTGAGCATATCTTGAGAGTTATCCAAGTTGATGTGTGACCCAGCGGTTCATTCCTTTCTTTTTTTTCTTCAGAGACAGGGTCTCACTCTGTCGCACAGGCTGGAGTGCAGTGACGCGATCAAAGCTTACTGCAGCCTCCAAGTCCTGGGCTCAAGCAATCCTCCTATCTCAGCCTGCCCAGTACCTAGGGCTACAGACATGCACAAACATATCCAGTTCATTCTTTAATTTTTTTGAGTCGAACTCTCACTCTGTCGCCCAGGATGGAATGCAGGGGCTCAGGTGATCCTTCTGCCTCAGACTTCCAAGTAGCTGGAACCACAGGTGTGCATCACCACCCCCAGCTAATTTTTTGATTTATTGTAGAGATGAGGTCTGACCAAGTTGCCCAGGCTAGTCTTGAACCCCTGGGCTCAGGCAATCCTCTCGCCTCGGGCTCCCAAAGTGCTGGTATTACAGGCATAAGTCACTGTGCCCGGCTCAGCTCATTCAAAAATTTTATTATTATTATTATTTTAGATGGAGTGTCACTATGTTTCCCAGGCTGGTCTCAAGCTCCTGGCCTCAAGTGATCCTCCCTCCTCGACCTCCCAAAATGCTAAGATTACAGGCATGAGCCCCCACACCTGGCCCATTCTTTTTTATGATTGAGCTCTATCTCATAATAAGGATTGCTATAACTGGTTTAACCCTTCACCTGTAGATGGACATTTGGGGTTGTTCCCAATTTCTGGCCATTATAAATAAAGCTGCCATGATCACCCCTAAGCAAGGTTTTTCGTGATCATGTGTGTTTACTTCCCCTAAATAAGTACCTAGGTGTAGAATTACTGGGCCATAAGGTAGATGGATGCTTAATTTCATGAGAAACCGCCAAACAATTCTCCAAAGCGGTTGTGCCATCACACACTCCTGCAGAATTGTGCACAATTTCCAGTTGTCCCGCACCCTTGCCCACATTTGGTGATGTCAGTCTTTGGGACTGCAGCCATTCCAGTGGGTGCTGGAGTCATAAGGCATGACTTGGGACTCTCCAGGAAGCAGGAAGGGGTCTGAGAAAGGGCATCCAGATGAGTTGGCATCTAAAGAGACTTGAGGAGGGAATGGCTGGGCACGGTAGCTCACACCTGTCATCCTAGCACTTTGGGAGGCTGAGGGGGGAGGATTGTTTGACCCAGGAATTTGAGGCCACTGGACAACATAATGAGACCCCATCCCACAGAAAAATTTAAAAAATTAGCTGGGTGTGGTGGTGGGTGCCTGTAGTCCCTGATCCATGGAGGCTGAGGTAAAAGGATCACCTGAGCCCGGGAGATTGAGGCTGTGGTGAGCCTCAGCGTGCCACTGCACTGCAGCCTGGGTGACAGAGTGAGAACGTGACCTTCCTCCCAAAAGAAGACTTTGCCGGAACCCTGCTTCTTGAACCTGGGCTCTTAACACTGCGACATCCACAGCCCACTGCTTACTGTCTTCCCTTCCTGGAGAATCACCAGAGCCCCGCCCAAACACCAGCGCCTTCACAGAGCTCCAGTTAGAACCAACTCCTCTCCTTTTCCCACATGCAGACTCCTCCTCCTCCTTCTTCATGTAGAGATGAGGTATCGCCATGTTGCCCAGGCTGGTCTCGAGCTCCTGGGCTCAAGCAATCCTCCTGCCTCAGCCTCCCACAATGCTGGATGACAGGCGTGAGCCACCGTGACTGGCCACCCATGTACAAATGTCTGGTCCCTCATTTCCCATGAATACCATGGTCACAGTAACTGTCGCTTGAGAAACTTGTGATAGAATCACCATCTATCACTCCCTCTATTTTACTTGCTGACAGCACCTTCCTCCACTAGAAATGAGCCCTGTGCGAGGGCTGTGTCCTCCTTGTTGCTGCTGTGCCCCCACACCGGGCACAGGGGAACCCCTCCCCGAGCATTTGCTGAATGAGTGAATGACTCAATGAATGGACACTTGCCCTCTGCAGCCAGGTAGCAGCCCCTGCTGCAAAACCGAGCTCCTGCCCCAGGAGGTGCGAGCGTGTGAGCGGAGTTGGGGTGACAGCACACCTCTTCACAATGCAGCCTGGAGATCCGTTTCCTTTCACTGACCATCCCCTGTGAGGGTGATCAGCACTCAGTTTAATTGGCTTCCGGCTGAGAAGGGGAGGGAGACTTGTTCCTTACTCACTTCCGGGATCCGCTGGGACCTTCCTGTCAAAATGCCAGAGGAACAACCATCTCCAGTGGGAGAGGCAGGGAGGCTGCCAGCCTCAGGGCACTCAACACGAGGGGACATGAGTTTGGGAGGCTCCCAGTCATGGCTGCAGGGCTCCCAGGCTCTTTTTGAGTGCAGGTGCTGCTCTGTTTCCGCTGTGTGCCCAGTGCCCACCCGGCACAACCCCGGGGGCTCCCTTCACCCCGCTTCTGAGTGAATGGCACCCCTAGGACTTGTGCACCCTGGCAGGCCTGGGACCTGGCACTTACTCGGTAGATGGGCACAGAGAGACAGGGTTCAGGCCACGCTCATATGCACAGCGCTCACCAGCCCATCCAGGGATCTGGGACACACACGCTTCTTACCTGTTTTCCATCTCCCTACATGAACCTCTACCATCCTTCCAGGTCATTCCGGCTACTGCCGCCTCTGTGACAAGCGTCCCTTCCCCACCCTCAGGGTCTGTCTCATCCAGGGTTTGTCCCATCCCAATCACACACTCTGCAGCCTTCACATGAGAACTGGGAGAGGAGAG
>CAUYQG010068120.1:0-25092 GCA_963574415.1 Tarsius wallacei
TCGAGACCCGCCTGGGCAAGCGAGACCTCATCTCTACAATAAATCAAAAAATTAGCCGGGCGTGGTAGCGCGCGCCTGTAGTTCCAGCTACTTGGAAGGCTGAGGCGGAAGGATCGCCGGAGCCCAGCAAGTCGAGGCTGCAGTGGCCGGGAGCGGCACTGCACTCCAGTCTGGGCGACAGAGTGAGACTCTGACTCAAAAAAAAAAAAAAAAAAAAAAGTAAATGTGTGCATTTTGAATGCATAAAGTTTTTGTCTATGTCCTCTACCACAGAATGTAACATTTCAAATGAGAGGGATATAATGAAAGGTGTATGAGTACCTTAAAGCAACCCAAATATTTATCAGGAACTTGTAGAAATCTACCTCATCCCTATATTTAATTATTCAATTTTTCTTTTATCCAAATTTTTGGCCTCCCTGGATCCTAAAGAGTAAATTACCTATTTTATATTCTCTTTCCCTTTATATAGCTCCAAAAATGTTTCTTTTACCCAAAGATTTTGTTATGCTATTGTTTCTCTGACTACTTACACACTTGGCTATGTGGAAGAGATGCTACCAATTTTCTTTACAGGCAAAAGTAAAGTAAAAGATATAGAAAAGGAGGAAACCATAATTTATTTATACCCAAATAAAACTTTCACTTAACTCAAACAGGGGACAAATATTGTTCAAGCACACCAAAAATATATGTTGTTACATACACAAGAAAAACTGTAAACTCAGAAACTAGTGCCTGTGATTGCTAGCTTCTTCTTGCAAGACTAAAGTGAAGAGGGTACCTGGCACTGTGATTATTATGCTGCTCCTTCCATACCCTAAAAAAGTGTTGAAAGTTACATATACTCTACCTCTATTATAAGTGTCACTACGATGTAAGTTTCAGGTGAGTAGGGCCTTTATTCCACTCACTTTATGTCTGCAGTACCTACCACACTGCTGGGCACATTCTTGGTGCTCAAAAATATTTGTTGAGTGAATTGCTTGAGTCCATGAGTTCGAGACTAGCCTGGGCAACATGGTGAGACCTCGTCTCTACAATTTAAAAAAAATAATAGCTGGCATGGTGACACACGCCTATGGTCCCAGCTACTTAGAAGGCTGAGGTAGAAGGATTGCCTGAGCCGAGCAGATCAAAGCTGTGATAGTCATGATTGTGTTACTGCACTCCAGCCTGGGTGATAGAGTAAGACTCTGACTCAAATAAATAAATACATATATAAAAAACACAATAAATCAGGGGTCATTTAAGGAGTTTCTCTAGTCTTCTCCAAAAAGGGACCCATGAAATATCATATATGACTATCAAATTCAGTGTTCTCCAAACATCGTAATTATTCTTATATTTCTCTACTGACTGAACATAGAAATTCAAAGAACAATTCTAAGCTTAAAAAGTTTTTCTGCATTCAAACCATAAACTCCCTAATTTTTTTTTATTTTAGCTTGTAAGATGGAAGATGATGATCTCACAATTCTGAATCTGATTAGCTAATCAGTCTCTTTTGTTTAACCCTGATGTGGGCTCCTGTTGGCCCTAATCTTTATTTTAAATACCATTCTCACAGATTTTTAATTAAAAGCTAAAGATAAAAATTAGATTTCTTAATAAATTGGACACTTTTCCAAAGATGTGAACTTAAGAAATGCTACTACCACTTAACCTTCCATAAACAATGGAACATGCATTCATTCAATTAATATAATATAGATGGTGACATTACTTACTCAGAAGGATTGTTTACTTAAAATTATTCAGTGTGAGAATAAAAAGTGATGTGCAATTACTAAAATGACTTGGACTTAAACTCAATGTAAAAATAGTGATATGTGCCTATTTGCAATAATTTATTTAAAGTGTATTAAAGTTAATATAATTGTAAATGCCACATTGGCATATAACAATAACACCAACACTTAGTAGCTACACTTAGCTACAATTATTAGTGCTTTTGTAATTTCCCTGCAAGTTACAGGAACACTATTCTAGGCAGAAAAGGTGTTGTCCAGGACTAATTTTAAGAATTAGCACTACCAAGTATGTCATATATACAAAGATTGTTTGTGTCTAAAACATACACATCTAATCCTCAATTTCCAAAATTATGCATTTTCCTCTTTTAAGCTAAATCATTATTTTTGTCTTTTACCAAATATCAATCATCTTTTGAAGAAAACATATTAAACCTAATTGGTCAATAATAACATTGTGGTTAATTTGGGATTATTTTTATATGAACTTTTGACAGATACTAAATAAAGGCAACATTTAAAAATGTCCTTCTCTTATCCCTTGTACATATTAAGTGCTTAATAAATATTTGTTCAATGAATTAAATAAACTGTTATTACCTGCCTACTCTGTGCCTGACATAATACTCAGAAGCAAGAAAACAACATTAGCTAAAGGATAATCCTTGACATTAAACTCTAGAGGCAGACACACGTACAACTAAGTGGATTAGTTCAGCAATATATACATAATTCTACAAAAAAATGAATTCTTCTTGGATGAGTGTCAGAGGAAACAGTAATTGATTTGGGCCTTGGAGCATCACTGGACAGATTTCTGATGGCTGAATTCAGTGTTAAAATAAAGACAATACTTCTAGTACATATTCTGGCTAATTTTTATATCTAAAATGTATGTTAAGCTGGAGGAAACAGTATACAGTGAAGCATCTTAATTCTATATATTTGTTTAAATCATCAGACTCAATTTTGCAAATAAAGCTCACCTACCTCTAATTAGCAGATTCATACTTGTATTAATTTTTTAACTTTTGTAAAATGAACATAACACAAAATTTACCATCTTTCCCATTCTCCACAATTCTTTTTCTCTTGAAAAATTAAAATTTGGAACTCATTAAAAAGCAACTACCCTAACCCTCTCTGCCCCTGGCAGGAACCATTCTACTTTTTATCTCTATGAATTTTACAACTCTAGGGTACCCCATATAAGTGGAATCATACAGTATTTATCTTCTTTCACTAGGCATAATGTCCTTTAGAGATCATCCATGTTATAGCTTGTGTCTGTTTTGTTTATTGCTTTTTAGGGTATATACCACATTTTAAGGTATAGACACGTTTTGTTTATTCATTTATCTGTTGATGAACATTTTAATTGCTTCCACTTTTTGGTTCTTGTGAATAATGCTGCTGTGAACATAACTGTACACATATCTCTTTGACTACATTTAGTTCTATTATAATGTATATGCCCAAAAGTGAAATTGTTGAATCAAATGGTAATTTTATTTTAGTGTTTTGGGGAGCTCCCACAATATTTTCGATAGTGGCTGCACTACTTTATATACCCAGAATGTGACAGTGTACAAAGGTTTCAATTTTTCCACATATTCACCAACATTTTTATTTTTCTGTTTTTTTTTTTTTTGATGGTAGCCATTCTAATGGGTATGAAGTAGTATATCATTGTGGGTTTGATTTGCATTTACCTAATGACAGTGATGTTGAGCATCTTTTCATGTTGCTTGTTGGACCTTTGCATATATCTCTCAGAAAAATGTTTATTCAAGTTATTTGCCCTTTTAAAAATCGGGTTGTATGTTTTTTCTTGTCAAGTTGCTAGAGTTCTTTATATATTTTAGAGATTAGCCCCTAATCAGATATATGATTTGAAAATAATTTTCCCATTCCATTGATTGCCTTTTCACTGTGTTGATTATGTCATTTGATAATAAAAGGTTTTCATTTTAATATGGTCCAATTTATATATTTTCTCTTTTGTTGTCAGTGCTTTTGGTGTCATATTGAAGAAAGCAAAGGTTTTTCCTTATGTTTTCTTCCAAGAGCTTTGTAGTTTTAGCTCTTATGTTTACATGTTTGATTCATTTGGAGTATATTGTGTATAGCAAGGATCCAACTTATTCCTTTGCATGTGGATATCCAATTTTCCCAAATCATTTGTTGAAAAAACTATTATTTTCCCAAGTAATGGTCTTGATATCCTTGTAGTAAATTATTTGATTACATATACATGGGGTTTATCTTGGGGTTTTTAATTTTATTCTACTGGTTGATATGTCTATATGCCAGTACCTCACATTTTATTATTATAGCTCTGTGATAATCCTACACATTTTTGCTTGAAAATTCTCCTGGTAGAACATACATGGCAGCACAAGTATTCTCCCTACTTGTTGGTTGTAGCCAGTTTTTGTGCCTTCACTGGAAGGAATCACTACCTAATTAAATTGAATCTATTTGGAGTTCACATGAATGCTAGGTTCTTTCTGGTTGCAACCTAATACTAAAATATTTTACAGCATTTTTGTTTTATTTTTAAAAATCTAAGTAAATCAGTTTTAATTAGTATTTGTAGCAAGTTTTTCTCAAAAATGAATACTACCTTCATTACTTAAATTATAGCAGTTGTAACCTCCTACAAGTAATTCTTTTATATTTGGTCAAATCTGAAAACCAAACTGTTATTTTGGGTATTTGCAGAACTTTTTTATAAACATTAATTAAATATTTCTGAGCAGGTTTCTTTCAGGTTAAATTATTTCCAAATAAACAAATTGTAATAAAAATGCAGCCAATATTAAATCTCAATTATTTGGATCATATTGGCAAAATAAATTAGTTCAATATACAAAAAAAATCTCTTCTTTGGAATGCCAAGCAGTTTTGTGCTGCTTGCCAACCTTGATTTTCAGGATGAGTTATCAGAGACTGATCTCAGAACTCAAAGCATTATGGAAAATTCTAAAATTTTTGAATTAGTTTTTAAATGATGGAATGCTGAACATATTCCAATTTAGATTGTGTATAATTCTAAGTTTGAAATACCAAATATATCTATGTATAATATCTATATGTATTTACGCTCCCAATTGAATTGTTTCATTTTAAAAGTGAACAATATATGCATGAAATTCAAGATAATGTATTTAATATTCATGTCATGGGTGAACTGAAAAAGAGAAGAAAGAGTAAGGGACTGAAAAAGATACTCAAAAATTAATAACAGAAACTTGTCAAATTTGGCAAGAGACAGAAACCTATGGGTCAAATAATCCAAGTAAATCCCAAACCAGATGAATTCACAGAAAACCATGCCAAAATAAATAATAATTAAACTTTGGAACACTAAAAAAAAAGCAAAAGAAAAATTCTTGATAGCAGCTTGAGAAAAACAAGTTCTTGTCTGCAAGGAAAAAATACTTAGTATGGCAACAGATTTCTCATCAGAAACCGTGTAGGCCAGAAGAAAGTGGTATAACATTTTTCAAGTGCTAAAAGAATAGTACCGTTAACCCAGAATCCTATACTCAGTGAAAATATTCTTTAGGAATGAAGGAGAAATTGAGATATTTTCAGATGAAGGAGAACTAAAATAATTTGTAGCAAGCTGAACGACCCTAAAAGAATATCAACAGGAAGCTCTCTAAACAAAATGAAATGATGAAAGAGGGAACTACAGAATATAAAGGAGGAAAGAACATGGTAATCAAAAATATGGGTAAATACAATAGACTTTCTATCTCCTCTTGAGTTTGTAAACTTATATTTTATAGTTGACGTAAAAATTATAGTATCATATGATGTGGTTCTAATGTAGGAGTGTGTAAAGGCAATACTGAGTAATTGAATGTTAATAATTAAATAACTGAATTGAATTGAATAATTGATATTGATATTGAATAATTTAATACTGAATAATTGAATAATGCGGTTCTAATGTAGGAGTGTGTAAAGGCAATATTGAAGATAACCATATTAAAAGTGAGTTGGGTAGAGAGATATGAAGAGAGATGAGGTTTTTGTCCTTTGTTCAAACTGATAAAATGATACCAGTAAACTGTTCTGATACGTATTTCAACAATTAAAATGCTATATCAATATATAGAGAACATTACAACAAATAAATCAAAATAGAGTTCTAAAAAAAAAAGTTCATGTAACCCACAAGAAATCCAGAAAAAAAGGGAGAAATAAAAATCAAAGGAAAAAAAGAGAAAGCAAAAAAGTAAAACGACAAACTTAGCCCTAACATATCAATAATTATATTAAGTGTAAATAATCTAATTACACCAAGTTAAAGATAGAGATGAACAGAGTTCATTAAAATATTACCTCGCCACATATTATCTACAGGAAGCTCACTTCAAATACATATAATAAGAGTAGGTTGAAAATAAAAGAATGGATAAAGATGTACTATGAAGACATTAATAAAAGGAAAGAGGGAGTTCCTATATTAATATCAAATAATATTGACCTCAAAGCAAATACGATTACCAGTGACAGACAAGGACATTAAATAATGTTAAAAGGGCCAATCCACTAAGACAAAGCAACGTGTATGTATCAAATAAATGAACTGCAAATTATATGAAGCAAAATCTAATCGATCTGAAAGGAGATATAGAAAAATCCACACTTATAGTTGAAATCTTTAATATGCTTCTCTCAATAATTGATAGAACAAGTAGAAAGAAAATCAGCAAGAATGTAGAAAAAACTCTGCTATACCCTGAACCAACAAGATTGAATCGACATTTATAGAACAGTTCACCCAACAACAGCATAATACACATTTTTTTTCAAGTGCCCACGGAGAACATACTAGGATATACCATGTCCTGAGTCATAAATCAAACCTCAAAAAATTCAAAATAATTAAAATCATATAGAAGGGGTTCTCCAACAGTGACTCAAAATAGAGATCAATAACAGAAAAATAACAGAAAAATCTCCAAACACTTGGAAACTAAGCAATATACTTCTAAATAATAAATGTGTCAAAGAGGAAGTCTCAAGGGAAATAAAAATACATTAAACAGAATGAAAATCAAAATCGAAATATCAAAACTTGCAGGATATAGCTAAAGCAATGCTGAGAAGGAAAGTTATAGCACTAAATACATACATTATAAAAGAGGGGGCAACTCCCTCGAGTCCCCTCCCACTGTCTCACTGTGGGGGCTTTTGGTCCTCTTAACAAATCCTGTTTTCTAAAAAACAAAAACAAAAACAAAAAAAGAAAGAAAAGAAAAGAGGGAAAGCTAGATAACTCATACATTGATGATAGGAATGAGAAATGTTAGAGCCACTCCAGGAAACAGTTTAAAATTTTCTTAAAGAACTAAACATGTAACTGTCATGATCCAGCCATTGCAAGCCTGGGCATTTATCCCAAAGAAATGAAGACTTATTTTCACACACAAATATATGCACATGGGAAGACTATTCAGCCTTTAAAAAAGAAGATAATTTTGTCATTTGCAGCAATATAGATAAACCTGGAGGAAATTTTGTTAGGTGAAATAAGCCAGGCACAAAAAGACAAACACCACTTAATCTCATGTATATGTGGAGTCTAAAATAATTGAACTAATAGAGATTAGTATGGTGGTTACCAGGGGCTAGTGGAGGGGAGAGGAGATTAAGAAGATATTGGTCAAAGGACACAAAATTCTAGTTAGACAAAGGAATAAGTTCAAGGGATCTATTATACAACATAATGATTATAGTTAATAACAATATACTTACACTTCTACCAAAAAGATAGCTGCACATGCATATTTGTTGCAGCTCTATACACAATAGTAAAAACATGGAACCAACCAGGCTGCCCATCAAAGCTGGATTGGTTAAAAAAAAATGTAGTACATATACACAATGGAATATTATGCAGTCTTAAAGAAGGACAAACATATGAACTTTTCAGCAATTTGGAAGGATTTAGAGTCTATCATACCCAGTAATCTATCACAGAAACAAAGAACAAAGTACCATATGTTCTCACTCATTAGCGAACATTGAGCAATTATCATAATACTATAAGAAACGGATTGGCAGTTGAGGGAAACTGCCAGGTGAGGGAGGGGCACACCTCATCAACAAGGGTACCTGCATAATAAACACTTGTATACCTAACCCTGAATTTACCCCACATCTTTAAAATAAAATTTTAAAAGGAAAAAAAAAGAAAATTGCTAAGAGTAAATTTTAAGTGTTCTAAACACAAAAGATAAGTATGTAAGGTAATATACATGTCAATTAACTTGATTTAGCCACTTCACAATGTATACATATTTCAAAACATCATACTGTACACTATAAATACATAAAATTTTTGTCAATTAAAAATAAATAAAAAATACAGTTACTTGGTTTAAAAAATAACTGTACTTGAATTTTTATAGCAGCTTTAGGACTTTATTTGTAATAGACAAGAACTGGAAACAATCCAGGTGTTTTTAGATTGGTGAATGTACTTCAGCAATTTGGTGAATGAAGAAACTTGCCTGATTTTCCATAATTCTCCGAAAATTTTGCTGTGAAAAGGGTAACCCTGAAAAGTTATATATGTACAGTATATTTATATATTTCTAAAATGATAAATCATAGAAGTGATGAACATATTTGTGATTGCTAGGGCTTAAGAAAGTTATTGAGGGTGTGAGAGAAAAGAGGATATTGCTTAAAAAGGGCAACAGGAGAGATCTTTATGGTGATGAAATAAATGTTCTATATCTTGACTGTGTCAATATCCTGGTTGTGATATTGTGTTATAGTTTTGAAATATGTTACTATTGGGGAAAATTGAGTAAAGATACAAAGAATATATCTGCACTATTTCTTATAGTTACTTATTAATTTATAATTTACTTAAAAAGTTGAATTTAAGCAAAAGAAAAACAAAAAAACTATTAAAAATATAAACAAATGAGACTGACTTCTTGTTAGGTCAAAATCACAGTGGGCCTCCAAATGTTAGGTCAGACTATGGTGGTGGGGGGCGGGGTATCTGCCATCCCGTGCTGTACAAAAATGCAAAGAATTACACAGAAATTAGATTTGAAAATCTGGTTTACTTAAAAAGTAGGTTGGAGAGACAGAGAGAGAGAGAGAGAGAGAGAGAGAGAGAGAGAGAGAGAGAGAGAGAGAGAGAAGAGATTCACCTCCTCAAGGTAAGGGAGAGGGCCAAAGCTAGGAAAACATGACAAGCCACAGCTCAAAGAACACATGACCTGACCAGAGTTTAGCAAAACAATTGCTGCTGCTGCTTGAGGTTGAATGCCTTTTAAACCTTACCATTGATGGGGTCAGGTCCTTAAAGTGACTGGGTGGATGTCTGTTTTCACATCACCACAAAGTGGCAGGTAAGCACAAGTACTGATGTCAGGTGATGCACAGCAGGCAGATGGGTGGGCTAGTCATATAACTGCTGCCATGGTGATGGGGTCTTTGTTACCAAGGTCAAGGAGGACTGATTAGGTTAACTTGCTTTTTATGCAAATACTTGGAATAGAAAAGTTAATTTGTACAAAACAAACTGGGGAGGTGTTGTAAAACAATCATTAAGCAGCTATCTCTGAGAAACCAGTTGTGTCCTTGATTTGAGGGTAAATTAAAGTGAACTGCTAGAAAAACATGACAAAGCTAAGCAATGTTAAAATGGTCGCTCTTTGGCTATATTGACTCCATTTTGTCCTTTCACCTTTTAAAACATAAAAAAACAATGATTGCTGTGAAGCTTAAAATTTGACTTGATCTGTAAAAAGGAAAATATAATCTATTATATAATTTTCTTTTTCAGAAAGAAGGAAGGAAATATATTTAATATAAAGAAGGAAATAAATAGCTCATCTAAAGATGCAAGACATTTCTTAGACCTAAATTTTAAAATAATTATTTAGATTTTTTTTATTGAATTCTACTCACAACATCAAAGTGTTAGATCATGCACTCATACACAGTGATGATGAGCTAAGCCTAGGAGGAACCATGGATATTTTTGCCAGTGCATGGGGTGAGTTGAGGGAAACAGAGCTAAGAAGTGAGGGAGATTTTGAAAGCATTGATCTAACAACGCTGGAAACTCACCCCTGCACTTTTAAACTAAGTGAACTAATTGTAGCCCCTTCCAACATTATTATTATTTTTGAATCACTTTCTCATACTTACAACTAAACTAATTGTAATATTATATGTATACAAGTTCTCTTCTCATAAGGATTTAGATAAATTAACACATGTAAATTCTGAGAATGATATATGACATAGGGCGAACATACAGTAAACATTTGCTATTATAATCCCAAGATTGTAACGAGAATTAAATTAGATTTTTTTCATTTTTTTCCTTTATTCAAATACTTGTTTCCAGGCACATACTATGTCCCAGGCACTATGACAGAACAGAACACAAAAAAGACAAAAACCCCTGTCCTCATGGAGTTTATCTTTCGCATAAATTTTCCCCTTACCACATTACTGTTTAAATGCTCCTCCAATACATGTAGTTTTCTACATGCATATAAATTGCAATTCACCACTTTGAGTTGCAAAAGATAAAGGGTTGGCTAGTGCAAATTAGCACTTCGCTCATAGATTTCTGCTACCCTTAAACTAGTATTTGTGGCATTTTCCAAATACCCGTGTGCTTCAGTTTCTCTCAACAGGCCTCCACCTCAAACCCACCATACCAAGCTCATCCTCAAAATATATCCATCTTTCATATTTATTGTATGGCTTTCTATTACTCATCAATTATGTTGAGGCTAATTATCTTACCTTTAGAGAAATGGTCAAGCTCCTATTGTTACCCAAGGTAATGCCTTACATGACATAGATGAATTTCTGCCCGGACCTAACCCTGCTTATATTAAAGAAACAGAAAGGCCTGCAGACAGAAGTTCCTCTCTTGACCAGACCAGTTGACCTGGTAGGATCCACAATGGCAGCTCACCTGACCTCTGAAGAACCTCCAACTTCATTATAATGACACAGCCCTTGACAGCCATGACAGGAAATGTCAGACCAAAAAAGGAGAGAAAAGGGACAAGATCCAAAGTTCAGAAAATCTCTACTGATTTTCAGAAAAGACTATTTCCCCTCTTGCTTTTAATGTTCAACCCCTTCATTAAAGAAACCCTATATTTTAACCCTTTCATCTACCACCTGGTAAGAATTTGATTTGTGAAGTTCCCACTTCTCCATTCTATGGCCATAGAATTAAATAAAGCCTGCACTGCATGACCCTCACCTTTGGTTTTGTGCATTGGCATTGAGTCACCAGACAGGAAAGAATCTAATTTTGGGGGGGAAGCCTACTATGTTATTAAGAGTATAAACCTATAATGAAACGTTTTGAAACTTACATTGGTATACATCATATTCCCAATAATTTTTAAAAAATGAAATGATGGAATAATTATCAAGAAATTATAATTGGCAAAAAGTGACTTAACAAAATATAAAATGTACAAGTACTAGTAATATTTGAAGAAATTGAATTGTAGGAAAAAAAGAACAATAGCAATTTCTACTTAAAAGAAGACAGAGTTCGATGATTTTGCAGGCAAGTCTGTACTAAACATTCAGAAAACTTGTAAGTTCTATCTTATACAAAATGTTACAAAGAACAAAAAAAGGAGAGAAAGCCAATTATTATTTGATGTAGCTAACATAACCTTGATATCAAAACTAAACAAGAATAAATAAATAAATAACAACAGTAAGAAAAATATTATAAATATGGACACAAAAATACTAAATATATTAGAGTATTAGCAAAAAAAATTAAGCAGTGGAGGGAAAATAGTGTTTGACTAGGTATAATAAAAAAGTAAAAACTCTTCTAATTTACCTAAGAGGATAAACAGGATGATCATGACTTGGGGCCTCTCCTATCAAATATACTGAAGGAGGAATCACCATTCTTGCTGACCACTGATCTTTCTCTGAGCACTACTGCTCACACCAAGTTCTCCAGCTACATCTCGGCTAGTCTGTTTGTGGTGCCAGAGCATCACAGTTGTTTGGGATTCCTTTCACAAATGGACAGAATAACTTACTATTCACTATGTGTTACACTGTCTCCTGGGCACGAAAGCTGGGCTTTTTCTATCTTAGGGTTTTATAGAGCCGCTAGTCTATTGGGCAATACTTCTTTAGAAGTAAACTATCAAATCCAAAACTTGCCACAACCCCCCCCCCCCCCACAGTTTCACAATTCAATTAACCCTTTCCCCCATTCCTCCCTCTCTTTCAACCTTAGATTCACCCACTTTTTTTCCAGCCTGCATCAATCCCTCCAACCTCAGCAGCATATTCTCCCTAATGTAAACCTCACTTTCAAACCCTCCTGAATTGACACCATGTCCCCAGTGCTGCTTTATTAACTTTCCATTAATAACACATTTTTACACTACAGCCATTCATAGTGTGAATATGTTCACAATGCTAAAATTTATTTTTCTGAAAAACAATAATAGCAGGAGAAAGGAACCCAGGGGCCACTGTTCAATGTTTCGTTTGCTTGTTTAATTTCTGGTGTTTTAAAATCATTTTGGGCAGGACAGGGTTTGTAATTTTTAACAGCTTTATTGAGGTATCATTGGAATACAAAAACATCACATTAATGTCTATAGTTTGATGAGTTTGAAAGCTATTTTTTTCTTTAGAGAAACTTTTCGTCACATTTTTGAAATATTGAAATGTACAAAAATTTTAGGTAATCTTTCTAAAGCCTCTGATCTCAATGTTAAATCTTCTTGTTTAAAGAAGGAACTCCTGTCTTTTGAACCCCATACCAGTTATAGCAGGCACTGTTAGTTGGCTCCCTTCATCTGTTCTTATTCTATTACTTTTTCTCAGTTTTGTTCAATTATCTACCCTCTTCCACAGGGCCATGTGCTTTAGGAACCAGCCCCAAAAGATGATTCTTGATTGGACTGAACTGGTAGTGGTGATACCATTTTTTTTTTTTTGCTTTGGACATAGATTTATTGCAAAATTCTAGTCAATGAAATGGTTAGAGGAAGTCTTCTCAGTGGGGATCGAAGCTAAAACTTTGGGAGTAATGCTTCCTTGCTATTTTTAAAAGGAGACAAAAGAAGATCAAGTAATATTTCTCCGGACATTGTTGTTTTTGGATGTGATGCAGGCACCTGCCATTATGAGGGGTACTAGCCTGAAGACCTTGAAACAGGAGGGATTGCCAAACAGAAACTGGAAAAACCTGAATCCTTAAAGGGGTCATTGAGGCTTTGAATTAACCAGCCCTGGAGCTATCCCACATCTGATCATTTTGATTAGAGAAATAAAATCTCTCCTTACTGTTTAAATCTTATTTTTTTTACCTCCCATCAAAGGTAGTCAAATTAATGCAGCAGTTTCAAAACGGAAATATTCTGCTTTCCTCTCTACACCTAAACATACAGACTATTGAGTTAATTATATGTTTAATTTTCATGCAATAATTTTGATAGAAAGCATTTATTTGAGTTTTCATTTAAGTGATTTTATATTGTTTCAACCAAAGGCACAAGAACCAGAGCTTGAGGTCCATAAAAAAGGCATGATTAATAACCCAGCTTGATGTTGGGCTATCTCCGCAAAGCAGGCCAGGGAAATTCCCTCTGGATAGTTCAGGTTTTATCAATTTCTTTTTCGGTAACTCACTATCAAAGACAGAATTCTTGATTAAAAAATAAAAATGGATTCTACCTTTAACAAGATCACAGGCGCTAACTAAAAATTATGCCAGGAACATCCAAAGCAAATAAACACTATTTAGATGTATTGTCCACCAGAAAAATAAGAAAAAAGAAGAGTTAGGCATGTTTATTTCTAACTTTTAAAAAGTTATAATGGAAAATAAAACCATTAAAGTAAGATCAAATTTGGAGCCGGCAGAACACCATCTTTTTTTCATCTCGGCTTAGAACACTAAATCAAAAATGACAATTACTTTTGCCTGTGCTTATCTCAAAGACAGTCAATAATGTGAGTGGATGTAAGCTTATTCATCTTCATGAATGTAAATCCAAGATTTAGAGATGCTGTACTGTCTTGTGCATTTGTCTCCCTTTAAGGTGGTAGTCTAATCAATTTAATAAACTCATACCTAATATCTACTGTGGTCCAGTATATTTACTAAGTTCTTCAGGAGCAGAGAGGAGGATGGAAATGAGGCAAAGATGAACAACACAGTTGATGGGCAAAAAAGCCACTTCAAAGTCATCTGCAAAACTAATTAGAATCTTAGTTTCTGATGTCTTTTAATGCTGTATCTAAACAAAACATCAAAGGGAAAAAAGAAATAAGAGACTCTCTTTAGCCAGGGAAAGAAAGAAAGAAAAAGGAAGGAAGGAAGGAAGGAAGGAAGGACGGAAGGAAGGAAGGAAGGGAGAAAGAAAGAAAGAACCTAAAAGAAAAGATAGCACCTGAAACTGGGAAATATACATAGCATTTCAGTAAATAAAAACTTGCGTGAGGTTTTCTTCCTGTCTGAGGAAACAGTTGAAAGGTTATACTTGGGGAAAATAGTCAAATTTTCACACAATCTATAGCAGTGGATATCAATCTTGGCTGTATATTCGAATCACCTGTGGAAACTTTTAAAGTACCTAATGACTAATCTGTACACCAAACCAGAATCTCTGGGGAGGAAACCAAGCATCAGGATTTTATAAAATTCTAAGTGATTCCAAGATAAGATGAAGATTCTCTAGACTCTAAAGACTTCCCTGATCTGGCCTCTACCCTCTCCTCAATACTTATCACCTGTCACTCCTATCACTTCCTGAGCTCCAGACAGATGGGCTTTCTTTCTGTTCCAGAATAAGCTTTTCTTTTCCTTCTGCAAAACTTCACATATGCTTCTCCCTCTGCGAGAATGTTTTTCCTCCCAAATACTCCTTCACTGGCTAATTCTACTAGTCTTTTAGGACTCGTTAATTCTTCTGAAAGCTTTCTTAATACCGGAATCAAAATGGAATTCTGCTGCTAAATATCCATTGTATGCATTCAGTTCCTTCTTAGCACTTATCACAAATTACAATTATAAATTTATTCGTGAGATTGTTGGTTCAAGTCTTTCTGGCCTCTAACTATAACAACCATGTCAGTGGGAAATGTGAGTTTCACTCACTCCTTTATCACCAATTTCTAAAACCATGTCTAGTGAATAGTAGATGTTGAACTAAAACTTGTGGTGTGAATAAATGCATGCAGGCATGAATTGGATATTTCAGGACACAGGAGGAGACATGTAAGCTATTCATTGTAGAATGTATGTGTAGTACCTTACCAGAGAGAACTTTCTTCTTCCCTTGTAAAAATATTACCCACCCACCTACTTTTTCACTCCTTCTTTTGCTTTATTTATCTTCATGGTAGTTGTTACTACTGAAATATTTATATATTTTTTATTGGCTTAAGCTCTGTTTCTTCCTACTAGAATTGAAGGCTGTAAGTATAGACTTTGTCTTTTTGTTTACTGATGGATCCCCAGTATCTAAAACAATACCTGGCACATATTAGGTGTTCAATAAATATTCACTGAGTAAATTGTGTGTGAGTTAGGGTGACTAACCATCCAGGTTTGCTTGAACTGACTTGAGACTTTCACTGCTAAAACTAGAAAGTCCAGGAAAATTGGGATGAGTTGGTCACTCTAGACTGTGAGTATGCTTGGAAGACTTGAGGAATTAAGAGATTCAGCTGGGCAAAAAGGAAGAATTCAGAATAAAGCAAATATGTGCAAAATCATAGACAGTCTTGGGGTTATGTGTGTCTATGTGTTTGGAAGAGGAAGTTGATAAGACTATGGGAATGGTATACAGGATGGATTCTATTAGAGGAGTAGGAAGAGGGAAAAGTTCCTTTTGATGATTTTTTTCAACAGTCCAAGAAATGGTAATGAGGACCCCAGCAAAAGGAAGGGGCTAGAAATGCAGAGGGAATTCACTGAGAGATAAGGTAAGAAATAACTGAAGGTCAGGGCTGAAGGAAAAAATTGTTTGATGAGTAACTTCTGCTTTCTGTGATTGGGCTGATGAGGACAGTGAGATCTGGCGGTGTTGCAGAATACGGTATGGTACTCATAGCTGTGAGGCTTAGTGATTTATCTGAGCTCTGAAAAATTGAAAGTGTCACACTGGTGATGTTAAAGAGTGACTCAGGTACCTGAGCAAGGCTGAACTGAGATTTCCTTAGAGGTGTTTACTTATCTATCTCTTTGCAATACATAGGATACTGAAAAAGATATGCCTACTGCGTGTGTGGGCTTTCCCCCCTCTATGTTGCTGATTTATTCAAAGCAATTTCCCAATGCCATCTCTACAACAACTGAAACTCATTTTATGATTTTTTTGTTCAAATAAATGCGGATCATCTACATGACTGATATATTCAAAGAAATTACTGAGAAATGTCTTATCTAAAGAGGTTATTTGAATACTTTTAAATGTCCTATTTGTAAGCACTACAACTTCCTAGAATCCTGAGAGAGACAGACAGAGAAAGAGAGAAAGAGAGAGAAGAGAGAGAATCCTGATCATTGATTCATATTATCTGGCTAGTTTGCTGTTGCTTTCCTTCCTTGCCAAATGGTTACCTCTCAAAGTTGTATGTTTAGTTAAGAAAAATTACCTTTTCAAATAAGAAAACAGTACCATTCAATTAAGAATGTTGTATATATATGTGTATATATTTGTGTGTACATAATGTACCTCTGAAAAGAGAAATGGAGAAGATATGTCACATTTGAGTTTATGAGGTATGGTAGACTACAATAATAGCCCCAATTCTTAATCCCTCTCTGATTTCAGGCCATTTTCCATGTGATTTTTGTAGTTCTTCCTGCTAAAGAAGTGAGGCTGATTTCCCTATTCCTTCATTTGGGGTTAGATCACATGACTTATTTTGGCCAATGGCATGACAGCAGAAATCATGTGTCCAAAGGCTAGACATCTTTTTTTTTTTTAATGGTTGGTCTTACTCACTTGTAATTTTTTTCTTTCTTTATCATAATAAAATATACCCTGCTAGTCTCAGGAAGGGAATTAAAGACTTATGGAGTAGAGCTGCCCCAGCCAAATCACAACAGTCAAGCTTAACTTAGCTCAGCCAGCCTACAATCTACCCTCAGATATGCAAGAACGTGAGAAATAAATACTTCTCATTATATGCTACCAAGATTTTTGTGGTTGGTTGTTGCACAGCATATTGTTGTAAGAGCTTAATACTAAAAAAAAAAAAAAAAAACCTATAGGAAACCATAGTAGTTTTAAGATCTAATAAATAATTTATACCAACCAAATATAAAGCACTAACTCTAGATGTTCAGAATTCATACAAAAAAAGAATAAGAAGCAGTATTCTGGATTTATTTTCATCTATCAACTGTGTTTTATAGAAATGCAAGTAACTTCCAAAATGTATTTCTTGACAGCTTAGAGCATTATATATTCAATTTATTTAGAGGGAAAAGTTATAGAAAAGATTACTGTGAAGGATTTTAATTTTAGAGAGAAAATAGAAATGCTTGATAACAAAATGCCTGGATGGAATTAGAGGCAGTTCCCTATACATAACTTATTTGCTTACCAGGTATGTGTCAATAAAATCCCTCTTTTCATCTCAACTCGGAGTTTCCTTTTCCTCCTTCCCCTTTCTCTTTGGTTCAGCTGATCTCACTAAAGTATTGATGCCATTTTTCCCAGGGTCATGAATCCCTAGGTAGGTGTCAGTAATACCCCTGCAGTAGCAAAAAATAGAAGCAGTGATGGTTTAAGGAAAAGATCAGACGGTAAAAATAAAGGCGAAATTCCCCTTGATTATGAGTCTTCACTTCTTTTCATCAGTGCCTGCAAGTCCCCCTGTTCATTTCAGCTTCATAATTCCTATTCTGTCTCATTCTTCTCGTCCCAACCCTTGTTGTTTTTATCCTGGCCTCTTGTTTGCCTATGCTCCACTCTTTTTTAGTCCATATCCAAGATATGAAACCTATCCTATGAGGCTTAGAAATGGGAAGAAAATGAGTGCATTCTCCTACTGCAGTTGATATTGATACATTTTTGGAATGGAACTAGAATCTACTTTCCATAGATAACCATAGGTTAAAAATGAGTATTTATGTACTATTTGGCTATTTGTGCCTTAAGTCAGAAATTCAGGAAATATAAAAATAACACTTGGGACTCAGAGTTTTTTCTGATATGATATGAAAATGTCACTCAAAGGTTATCAAAAACAAAGGTTGAAAAATGACAGCTTTTTATGAAGATCTAGGTTACTTACATCAGGGGTCTCCAACCCCCGGGCCATGGACCAGTACCTCCATGGCCTGTTAGGAACCCTCACACAGCAAGAGGTGAGCAGTGGGAGAGCGGAGCTTCCCTTTCTTCAGATCAGCGGTGGCACTAGATTTTCATAGGATTGTGAACCCTATTATGAACTGCACATGTGAAGGATCTAGGTTGCACTCTCCTTATGAGAAACTAATGCCTAATGATCCCTTCCCAACTTCCACAAACCAGTTCCTGATACCAAAAAAATTGGAGGCCATTAACTTACATTCCAAGGATAGACTGAGAGGTGCCCAGAAACTTAAGATGTGCACCAGTTCCAAGTTTACAGGGGCCTTCTACACACAAATGAAAAAACTTGAATATTATGGTACTTTATTTTTGTTAAAACAGTTTTTAATCTTTACACATAATCTTTGCAGAGACAATACCACAGTTACTGGATTGGTTATGGTTGTAAGCTATGTAACATGGACAGCAGGAAATGTCTTATATTACAGATCCACAACATACATTGGCTTCTATTTAAATAGAAGTGTTATATGAGGTTGTTAATTGAAATTTTTAAAAGGACAAATCCTTTTTGTGTTATCCCTACACATTCTTTTAGAGATCAGGCAAGACACCAAGTTCTCAAAATTTGTCAATTCCAATTAAAGTTGTATTAACGACATCCACATTTGTCAAAGTGAATTCCTCTAAATACAGCTATCATCTTCTACTCTTCTGCCTCTCATAACATTAAACTGAATATCAGTATGCAGCTGATAGACTCTGTCTGTTGATTTCATTTCAACAAAAACCTTAAAAACTAAGAGAAATAGAATACAAAATAGTCCATTTTGTAGGTCCATGGCATGTTCATCTTTGTCTAAACTTCTATTCTCAAACTCAACTGGGCTCTAAAATATGGGTAAAAATTCAAAGTTACTATCGCTGATTAGTCCATATTCAAAATTTAGTGGTTTCCAATTCTAAGTTGGTTCTTGCTATTTGGTGGGGAAAAAAATGTTACTCTTCTTCTGCATGGTGTACTCTATCGATAGGCCTATATAAAATCAAATCTTATGAATGAGGAAAGATAATGACATGTTATAATGCTAGAGAAGACCACAGAACATGAGTTTCTTGAGTTTAAGGCAATTTTATGCTCCTAAGAATGGCTCTTGTCAAAAATAAATTTTGGTAATAGTTCCTGTCAGTGAACTACTCTCCACAGTAGCAATTTGTCAAGTATCTGTAATTCTGAGCAATTATTCTAACTTAAGTGGCTTTTTCCACCAAAATCTCTGTTGAATCACAGTTTCCAAGGCCTTTCAGATACAGAAAGGTCCTAGCATAGGGGGTCCTCATATGTTATTCTTGAAAGTACCTTTAATTGGTTCCTCTATGAATAGTGGATATTTTGTTTCCCAGAATAATTCCATGTTCCTAGGTAGCTGAATCACCTGATATTTCTCCCTTGGCACTAATTCTGGAAAGCAGCTCCTTGTAGAACATTCACTGAGATGGCCCATGTTACCTAGCCTTACAAGAAATATTTCAAAATCCTCTGCTGTTGCAGTTGGAGATCTTGGACAATGCCATAAAAAATTACCATATCATTTATTGTTGTTTTATCCTTCTCTTTCCTTGCTTTGCAATGTGGCACGTGTCTACTATGTCAATATTGGGATGGAATAGGTACTTCATGCTTCCAAAGACTGGGTTTCCCAGTGGTTGCAATTATATTCCTTCACTCATCTAGGTAAAAAATACAAACTTGGATAGCTGGGGAACATGGTTGCCGCTTTTAATTTCCTAAAGGAGCCAGTCCCATTAGTTCATTGACTTAGCCCCTAGTGTCCTACAATCATCAAGGTAGAGAGGTAAATAAACTGACCCTGAGGTATATTGACAACTTTTGGAAATAGACTGAGCTGTATGTTAGGGTTTGGATCTAATTATGAAAATTCTAAAGTCTGTGGCTTTTTAATTCCCCAATTTATATTTAGATGTTTGCCATCCCATATCTAATCTGACCTTAGAATTTTAACCTGGGTTGGCAGAAAGATAAGGAAGTAGGCAGGGGAATTTATCATTCAAGAAAGAATGGAGATTGTGCATACAGTCTGGTGTACTAGGCACTATATATTAATAAGGAATATTTAATGATGTGTAAGTTCTGGAGCTGATCATGTGTAAGATAAAAAATATACCATACTACTTGAGTTGCTGTTCAGGCATTTACCTAATATCCTTAATGTTATCAGTTGTAATGTGAGGTGGGGCTGGTGTTGCCAATAGGACTGAAGTGTAGACTTAGTTGTCAGGGTCTGTGATATGAAGTTTTCATATTTTGCAGTGCGCTCAAATCAAAGCTACAAAAGTTAGACAGCTTATTATGCAAGGGACCCTATGTCCTAGTTTGGGAATAAACTAAAGAGTGGAATGGTTTACATATTTAAATAATCAAAATGCTTTCCCTTTAAAGAGAGAGAACTCTATAAAATTGAGTTTCAAATGAACTCTAAAATTAGAGATATACTGTGTTCATGGGTAAAAATATTCAATATTGTTTAGATCTCAATTATCCCCAGATTGAGCTATAGATCTATAGAAAATTAGTGAAGCAGGCAGCTGAATTTATATTTCAAGCAAGATTTGATATTCCAGGCAATAATGTTCCAAAACTCTTGGTTTACTTTGATATATAATCAAGGTGATTCAGTAGGCCAATATGGTCTTACATTTATCTTTCACTAGCAGGCTTCCTAGAATTTTTATTTAAAAATCAAGATCTTGTAGTATCTTGCATCCCTGGCTCCAATGTCCAATGCTTTATCCTTCTCAGTATCCAAACCCTTTCCCATGTGACTTTGCAGTTCTTCCGCAGGTGCATGAGTCAGCAGAGCAGAGCTTAAGCCAACTACAAATCCTGAGAATAAATAGGTGTTGCTTTAAAGCCACTGAATTTTTGAAGTGGTATGTTTTGCAACATCATTGTGGCAAAAGCTAACTAACCGATATGCCTCCACACAGAAAATCTAGATATGATAGCTCCTGCTTATATTAAAATAGTGCTTTAATGTATGTGTGCCTAACATTGTGACAGATGGCATGTTATGTGAAATAAAAGACAAAGTTCCATCCTTATTGAACCTTTAATCTAAAAGTAAGCATCTTTCCTAATCTAACAAACACTTATGTTATGGAGGCAGATTTCCCTGCTATTTCATTCTGATGGCTCATGAATACTGCTGTCTGGTTGTTTTAAATATTTCAATTAGTTATCCACTTTACTGTACTTCTGCCCTGAAGTTTAAAGCTAACAGCATAATTTAAGGAGAAAGAAAAAGACACTAAAACATTACTCTTGCTGAAGCAGTGATGAAGATCATCATAACTATGTCAAGGACATTTCTGTCAGATATTTTGAGTTCTAACCATACAGCCTTAAGGCAGTTGAAGCAACCCTGGGGAAGAAAGCAATTGTCATACAATGTTCATCAGTGGGCAGCTTATTTTCTGAACTTTTCTCTGTCAATGTCCAGTGTCCAAAAGATTAGTCATTTTTTGAAAAGCTTGACTTGCTCGTTATCTCTGTAACTTGCATGTATATAACATTGATGAGTTTTTAAACTTCTCAGAATATATTTTTTCTGAAAATTCAAAATTCATGAAGCCAATAAATTGATCAGTAATAATAATCTAGGTAACATTAATTTTTTGAGGTATAATTTATATAAAGTAAAAAGCAGAAGTCTTAAGTATTCAGCTTGATGAGTTTTGACAATTGCATGCATCCATGCAATGACCACCCCAAACAAAAAAATAGAGCATTTATATCACCCCAGAAAGTTTCCTTCTGGCTTTTTAAAGACAATCAACCCAGAGGCAATCACCTTTGATTTTAATCAATATAGATTAGTTTTGTCTGTTCTTGGACTTCAATAGAGTGTGTACTCTTTTGTGTCTGGCTTCTTTTACTCAACTGAAAGTTTTGTTTATTTTTAGATCCATCTATGTCATTGTATGTTTCAGCAACTTATTCCTTTCAACTTCCTGAATTAGTATAGCAGTAAAAGAACACACTATAATTTGTTTATCCATTCTCCTGTTGGTAGACACTTGGGTTCTCCCAGATTTGGGCTATCATAAAAATATTACTATAAATGTTCTTGGACAAATCATTCTGTGTATATAATTTTTATTGTGTGTGTTTATGTGCAAATCATCTAAAAGTCATTTTTATTGAGAATGTGTTACATCTGTGAAAGGATAGACTAAGAGCGGGAAATGCATTTTTTTATCTTCTTCCTAAAACTTAATACAATAATGCGAAAGTAGAAGTTATGCTTTTGGAGAAATGCACACATTAGGTAAAATTAACTTTGGCGACTTTGTCTTTTCAGAAACAGATTTCCTGGTGCCAGGTATCAGAGGTATCTCATAGCGGCTATCAAGCTTGCCTAGAGTAAAGGGAATTTACAAGGCCTAAGACATCAGGCATTGGGCAAGGATTGTAAAAGTCAGGAAACTTGTAATTACAAAAGTTATGACTGCTCAGAGGGAGAGCAGGTGGGGATTCGATCTTCCAGTAAATTGAGCACTATCTACCAGGAAGCCAAGGATCCCCCGAAGCTACCCACTGGGAATGCCTAAGAAATAAGGGAAATGCACCCTTCATCAGCTCTAAGGAATGCCAGAAGGTGCAGGAGAATTAGAATCCTTGTCATGCCAATTCTCTAGGGTCTATGATAATGTGGGCGGACATTAGTGGGTCTCTGTGTCACAGGTTCTCCAAGACATTCACGATAAGGAAGTCGTGACAGTCACACCTACCTGACTGCAACATCTCCAAGGAAAAGGATTTAAGCCAGGACTTTGAGGGGCTATGGGGCCACACTTATCTAGAGTGTAGGCTCACTACCTGTCTGTAGGGAGTGAAGCTTCCTCTTTTTTTTTATTTTTTTCTCTCTCACCTTGTGTGTTGCAATTCTTTGCATTTACTCGGATTTCTGGGTTGCCAGTGCGCACTTCCGGCTTGCCAGCTCCTGCGGTGCTGCGCCCCCCTCGCCTCTCCTCCATCCGGATCTCACCCTATCCAGATCTCTGGGTTACCTCTGGCACGCCGGCTCCAGTGGTGCTGCACCCCTTGCTCCCTCCATCCGTCAGTCCTCACCCTATCCATGCCCTAACAATCTGTAGATAAATTTAGAAAGACTTGACATCTCAACAACATTCATTCTTCAAATACATGAACATTCTTTTTTTGCTCCATTTATTTAGGTGCCCTTTCATATCTCTCAGCAATTGAGAGCAGAGTTTTTGTTTGTTTTGTTTTTAAATTACGAACATCCGTTGAATTTTATCAACTTTTCTTCCTGCATGCTTTGTGTGATGATTATATGGGTCTTCTCCCTTATTTGGCAGTATGGTGGTTATATTGAGTTATTTCCAAATATTAACTGAACTTTGTATTCCTGAGATCAGAATGTTGACCGTGACCAGAAATCAAGAGGGAGGCTAGGTAGAAACAAAGGAGTCAATTCATCAAGAATTATCAATCCTAAATTTGTATGCACCTAACATCAGAACTACAAAACTACCTATCAACTTGAATTAATTGATATCTTTAAAACTTTTCATCCAACAATAGTAGAATACACATTCCACTTTTGGTTTTGTTGTTGTTAGTGTTTTATATAGTTAGGTATTTTATTTTTCTGCCAAGTAGAGAAGAAAAGTCAATCTAATGGTAGATTTTGCCCTGTATGCTTTAATTAAATAATGAATACATTATGAAACCAATTTGAAAATTTAAAATATACCTAAACAGGGTAAAGATCTTCTTGTATTATTTCCCACAGCTCTGTACATATCCACAACTATCCCAAAATTAACAGTTCTATTAATAGACACACACACACACACACACACACACACACACACACACACACACAGAGAGAGAGAGAGAGAGAGAGAGAGAGACCCAAACAACATTACACCTGTTTTATTCCATCCAGATTTTATATCGTTATGCTTGTTTATATATTTTAAAGTTACTAGTAATGAATTGAGATACATGCTGTTATATTTTACTTTAATATAATTTTAATGGCTGCTTCATGCTATAACTCAATAAATTTTGTATGTCTCTATTAAACTCTTTTGCTATTATTCAATTCTATAGATATCTACCAAAAAAAAAAGTTATTGCAAATGGAAGTTTCTAGTTTTCTCTGCAGCCAAAAGGCATGGATTTCTAGTACTACCTCTGGAATACATTAGAAAAACGCAACTGATTTACAAATTCTCTCTCTTTTTTTTAACTTACTGGCTTTTTTCATTGCCTTAGAAATATACAATTGCTTAAAAACAGACAAATTATGCAAACCTTAACTTGACCAGGAACTGTGCCTAAAATTTGTGTTATTAATGGCTAGAAAATAATAATTTAATGGAATCATTGTGGGAAAATAATGGACCTTGAAGATGACTTCAAGCAGTCTGTGACTACAGGAGCCTAAGAACATTGGCTCAAAATCTTCATTTTGCCTTCTTAATTATTTAACTCTTAATTTCTCGCTCTTTTTCTTTTGTTCCAGTGTATTTCTACTTCTTTCCACAACTGTCCCCATTTATTTAAAAACAGCTTCAAGTCAAACATCCAGGCTTTTTTTCTGTTTTAGCAAATCCTTGAGACCCACGGTGGTCATCAGTCTTTAATGAGTACCAACATGCTTGTACCTTCGCTGACCTCAGCGACTCTGTGGCTATTTGGCTGCTGCAGTAGTAACTTCAGCTTACTGTACATTATTCACAAAGATAGATTGCGTTATAGGCCAAAATATCTCAATTTTTAAAAATTTTAAATGTGGGATACAATTCAGGGTTAGGTGTACAAACGTTGATTATACAGGTATCCTTGTTGATGAGGTGTGTTCCACCCTCCCCTGGCAGTTTCCCTCAATTGCCAATCCCACCCCCATCCCCTGGTAGTTTTCCACTACTGCCAATCCTTTTCT
>CAUYQG010068125.1:0-12103 GCA_963574415.1 Tarsius wallacei
AGGTAAGGAACCTGTTTAGACATAAAATAAAAGGGTAAATACAGCTCTCCTTGATTTGGATTCAGTCACTAAGCTCAGTGTCTGCTGTCCCCAAAAAGATCTACTTGGCTAATTTTTTGACTGCATATTTCTGTGGGCAGACAAAATAAGGCATAAGGAAAAAAATATTAGAAGCTTTTCTTTCTTTTCTTTTCTTTCTTTCTTTCTTTTTTTTTTTTTTTTGAGTCAGGGTCTTACTCTGTCATCTAGGCTGGAGTGCAGTGGCATGATTACAGATCACCGCAGCCTTGGGTCGGACCCCTGGACTCAGGCAATCATTCTGTCTCAGCCTCCAGAGTTTCTGGAACCACAGGAGTGGGCCGCCACACCTGGCTAATTTTTTGACTTTCTGTAGAGATGAGGTCTCTCTTGCCAAGGCTGATCTCCAATTCCTAAGCTCAAGCATCCTCCCGCCTCAGCCTCCCAAGGTGCTAGGATTATAGGTGTGAGCCACTGCACCCGGTCTATTTTCCATTTTTCATCTTAAATCAAAACACCACCAAACGTTTCTTGTACTTTATGTACGGATTGACACTGTTGCTGTCAGTCCGTAAGTTCATAAATCAGATGGTCCTGGGCTGTCTACAAACGTGGGGTGCCCCAAGAGGAAGACAGGAGGTCCTCATCACTAAGGGATTATATCGGTTGGAAAGAGGATTCTTAGGATGGAAAATCTGTTGCAGGCACTGTTCATATATTGACTGATTTAATCTTCCCAAGAGCCCTATACATAGGTATTACTATAATTTCAGTACTGCCAGGGTGGGGTGAGGGACACATAACATCAAAAAAGATATCTGATCTCAAACCAATCAAAGTGGGCACCAAAGGGAGGCCCAAACTTTACCTGTACGATGTTCACTTATATACCTAATCCTGAACTGTACCCCACATCTTTAAAATAAAATATAAAAGAAGAAAAAAAAAGTTCAAGATGTTTCTAAATAAAATTTTAAAAGTAAAGATTTTATATGAATACATTAAATAAATAAATAAAATAATTGCCTAGAATTGTGTTTTTGCAATTAATTGCTTTAAAAAATATTTACAGGGAAAAATAGAATAAGTCATCTCTAGTATTGTTGCAGCTTGCCTAGAAACGTTTTAAGGTTCCTGGGTTAGGGTTAGGGTTACAGGTTGTAGTAAAGAAAAGAAGCCTAAAAGTGCATAAGGTGCTACTTCATGTCATCTACAATATGTCTGTCTTCTATCTGAAAAGGAGTTATTTTTATAATAGTATCTGTTGTAAGCACTTTACATATAAGGACTCATTTAATCATCTCAAGAACCCTCAGAGGTAGGCACTATTAGGTGTCAAGCACAGAGATTAAGTGTCTTGACCAAGGACGTGTACCTAAAATACAATTAAGCCCAAAGAGAAATATAAGCAGTCTTTTTCTAGAAATCATGCTCCTAACCACTTTGGTAAGCTGTTAATCAATTGATGAGCATTTAGTCACCAGTGTATATGTGTGTGAGTATATATCTACATACAAGTATATATTCTTTTCTATGTATGACAAATTAAAAAATAAAGGTGGACTGGGCTCAGTGACTCAACCTGTAATCCCAGCACTTTTTGAGCCCGAGGTGTGTGGATTGCCTACGCCCTCGGGTTCGAGACCAGCCCGGGAAACTTGGTGAGACCTCATCTCTACGATAAATTAAAAAAGTAGTCGGGCATGGTAGCGAGCGCCTGTAGTTCTGGCTGCTTGGAAGTCTGAGGCCGAAGGATCCCTGGAACCCAGCAAGTAAACGCTGGGGTGGCCGTGAGTGTGCCTCTGCACTCTAGCCTGGGCAACAGAGTGAGACTCCCACTCAAAAATAAATAAATAAATAAGCAAAATAAAGGTGGTATCTCCAAATAGCAAGAGATGATATATTATTTAATAAATGAAATGGGGTCCACCCATTTGAACAAAAAATATTGTGTTAGAACTCTATTTGATGCTATAGATTTAAAAAACTATTAAAAGATCAAGGATACTAATGTGAAAAAAACTCATTACAGTATAAAGAAAAACATGTACTTGACTATTTTTAAAGAGCTCAGTAAAGAAGGACTTCCTGAACCTGACTGTAAAGGGAGAAATAATAAGAGAAAAGACTGCTCTGTTTCACTACATAACAATTTTAGAAAATACCACCACAAAATTAAAAGAAAAACAATATGCCAGGAAAAACCCTTATAAAACATGACAGATAATGAGATAATGTCCTCAGAGTATCATGAAATTTTACAAACCAATAGGCAAGTGAGCAAAGGACATGAACAAATAGGGGGGAAGAAAAGTCCAGTAAAAATGTAAAAAGTATTCATTATTAGTAATCAAAAGTATAAATGAAAATAATGAGAAACTAATTTTTGTCTATAAATTGACCAAGATGAAAAATAATAGTACTACCCATAATTGTCAAAGATGGGGTAAATAAATACTTTCATATACAGTTAATGAGTATATACACTGATACATTTCTTGGAGAAAGTTGAGCAATATCTATCTTGCAAATCATTGGAAGTGAATCTTCTATTATGCAGTGTTGCAGACACTGTTGGTTGTCGCCCTAGGTCCATTTTCCTCTTTCCTGGTAGTGAACCTTATTTCATCTGGACTCAGGATGCCTGAAATAGAGGCTATCCTTCCCAACCTTCCTTTGCAGCCAGGTTTAGCCAAGTGGCTCAGTTCAGGCCAATGACATGGAAACGGAAGACTCCTTAAAGAGCGGTGGCATTCTCTTCATCCTTCTTTTCTCCTTCCTGCTTGCTGGCATATACTCAGGAATAATTTGCTTGCTTCATTACCTTGGAAAATATTTTCTAAACTAGAGCAGATCGTTAAAGAGCTTAGTCTATTGCATTTTTCAAAAAGTCCAAACGTATAGTTTTCGGGTTGAAGGTCAAAATAAGAATTCTGAGGACAGAGGATATTGCTGTTTGCGTGTTGTATTGTTTTAGAGGGTCAGGTTAACATAGCCAAAGCCAAGAAAGAGACAAGTCATTACCTAGAGCCGAGGAACAGGACGCATCTGGGTGGCAGCCTCCATTATTGACCGAGCAGACGTCTATGAGTGTGCACACTCTTCCATCTCCCTTGTAACCTGCTCAGAGCAAGGACAGGGGCGTGAGAAGCAGCATCAAGAAGATGGTAGAAAGAGAATGCCAACCTGAGACCCAACTATCCCAATCAGGTATCCTCTATCGTCAAAAAAGAAAAAGGAAATATAAAATATCATAGACAAATACGATTTCATAATTAAGAAAAGAACAAGACTTAAAAACCTCGTTTCATAAACAGAGTACTGGGTTGTTTCTAATTTAAAAAAAAATGTATGAAACTACTGGTAGACTTAGAAAGTGCTGAGATAAGGAAGTTGACATTTTTAAATGACAGTGACTCTTAGAGGTAAATGTCTGGTAGAAGTTCAAAGTACCATTGTTTTGTGCTATTAAAACATACACGATTTCAGTTTATCCCTTTGAACTCCCTGAACTTCTTGGACAGTGATTCAGTTTAGATGAGAGAATAGCAGTAATGACTCCTTTTCAGAAGAGAAAGAAAACTAACAAGTATTATATGCCTACTGTGATTCCTATGATTTAGCTAACTTTATATGCAAAACATCTCACGAATGCACTATATTTATAAATTACTTGCGGGAACAATGAAGCCATAGGTCTTTGATCCACACAGAAGATTTTTCAAGTTATATACTACTTCAGTGGCTATTTCATAGTTTATAAAGGCGTATTGTTTTGCGCTGATACTCAAAATGTTTTTTATTTCTTGCTTATAATAGAGTTGTACTAATAGGTCCTGAATCCACAAGACCAGCAAAACTTTCTACACGAACTACTCAGTTTCTCCCCTTAGACATTGTCTGTAAGATGGAGCACAAGATTCTGTGTTCAAATGTGTGCATTCCCTGTAACAGTATCAGGAATTGCACGGATGCAGCACCTGGTGGACAGGCCTGACAGTGATGAGATCCGGGTGTATTCACACACTCCACTGGTGGAACCACAGAACAGCCGCCATTGTTTATTTCACATTCATTGATATCTTCGCAAATGTATCCATTTCCTTGCCAACCTAGAAATACAAGAAGATGTGAAAGGTTGGCTCCATAGACAAGTCAACAAAGGAGAAATGGCAATAGTCAGAACACATAAAAACCTGCTTGCTCTATTCAAGAAATTATAGATTAAAATAAGAGTTATGCTTATCCAATTGACAAAAATTGTTTTAAATTCTTAGAAACAAATTCTGGCAACAAGGGGGAGCAAATGGACTCCGGTTATAGACTGTTGATTGAGATTAATATAACCTATTTGAAAAGATATCTGGCAGTATTCATTAACACTTTTTAAATACATACCCTTTGACTAACAATCCTACCCATCGAAACTCACTCTATTGTGATAAAACTACCAGTATATTAAGATATAGGCAAGAGAGTGTCTTTTGTTGCATTGTTTAGTAGGGGAAAAAAACACCTCAATAGTCAATAAAAGCATAGATGAATACTTCATAACTCATCTATATCACTGAATACTAAAAACGAAAAGTTATTAAAAACGTTTAATAACATGCATGCATATGCACACACACTGTGAGAATTTTCCCATATATATTTTAATTCTAAATTCTAAATGTTAGTATCGTGTGCAGAGTTGGGATCACATTCCCAATTTGGGGAGTGACTTTTTTAAAACCCCTTTCTATATATTTATATGTGAAGGAAAACGTAGAGGAGGAGAGAGAACAGATGGCCAACAGGGTCTCATTGGGAAGATAAGATTGAAGGAGAAGAAAGAAAATAGCACTTCAGTCGTTTCCATTTTAATCCATTGTTACAACAAGTTTGTATTACTTTTGCAATTCAAATTATCAAAATGATAAGAATGTTTTTTTAAAATTTTAAGCCTTTAAAATATTTACATTCTTTGATGTAAGCGGAGTCCCTTTCTAAGAATCTACTTAAGAAAATCAAAGTTATCACATTTCTGAATGATAAAATGAGAACCCAGAGAAAAGTTGGGAGGAAATAATGATGTTAATGGCGATCCTCTGAGTGATAAGATTATGGGTACTTTCTCCTGCTTTTTTCCCTCATATTTTTAGAGTTTTGTTATATTTTATAAGAAGCATATATGACTTTGGTATTTGGGGTAAAAAAGGTGATTAAAGGGAAAACAAAAAGCTTTTGGTTTTCTTGTTTCTTAAAATAGATTGTAAGAACACATTGCCTATCCTCTAACTTAAATAACTTTATTTTTCTGATTTCTAGTTTTTAAAGATTGTCACTGACAAATTACCTTCAAGAATGTAATTAATTGCAAATTTCACTTGCCTCTAAGAACTAAGAGGGAAAATACATGTTTTGTTTCCATTTTCTTTCTAGTTTTACAAGACCTAAATCTATAACATGCAAGAAATCTCTAAACCGGAAGTCTCTAAATGAAGGAATAGGTGTGCAGGGTTTCTTGGCAAGACAAAGTAAGAGAATCCAGCAGCTCTGCTCCGATCCAGAGTCAGGTGACCTGGGTTTGAATCTTTGCTGCCTGTAAGCTATGTGATCTTGGGCAAGTTATTCAACCTCAACACCTCATATTTTAAAGTGCAAATAATACTTATTCCTACCATCTCTTGTTTTTGTTGTAATTGTAAGAATTAAAAGAAAGATTGCTTACACAGTGGCTTAACGGCATTTTTTTTTTTTTTTTTTTGAAAGCAGGATTTATTGAGAAGACAGAAGAGCTCCCAAAGTAGGAGGGGGCCTGAGGGCGTTGCCCGGCTTTTTTTTTTTAAAGCTGCTATGATTTTATTCTCTGTGTTCCACTTTCTAAGAACACCCAGGAAGTGCAGGGAGATCTTATAAACTCCCAGAGGTCTGGCTAATTGCTTACCCAGGGCACCCCACACAGGGCTCGGTTCAGAGTAGGCGCCCTACAAGTGAATATGTAGTGACTGGATGATGGCTTATCATAGAGTAAGATGCATTTAGATTCAAACCCAGGCCATCTTTGACTAGAGTCCATGTTTTCAGCAACTTAACACATGGCCTCCCCTGGAGATTAGGTCTCCGTGGGGGCTGTGATGGAACTGGCTACCCCTGTTTACTCCAGGCCACAAGGTACTCCAATGCCATATCCAGGACTACTGGACTATGGTGGAGGCACAAAAAGGTCAAATAATTTTACTCAAGTTTACAGACATCTAGTTAGTATGGAAAGGGGGACTAGTGAACGCATCTTTTGGTCTCAGATCTACTGGGCTGACAGTCACAGCAATATAACGTTTAACTTAAAAACTCTTTGGCCAGTCCTGCCCCAAAGTTTGACTCTAGCCCAGTTAGTGGGACAAACCTCCCACTTCTGTTGTGGAATTGTTATAGCAGTGAGATGGTATTGAGCTGAACTTCGTGACATAGGACAGAGAACTGGACTTGAACCCCTCCTGGGAAAGATCTTCTTATTAATCTGTCCTGGAAGAAATCTGCTCCTGGCACCTTGCCAGCCTGGCATGGAGAACCTGGCACATGGCCCTGAGAATGTACCTGTTGGACAGACCCCGCAGTAGAAAGAGCCTGGAGTGTTGTGACACTGCGCAAGAGAGGAGCAAGGCGAGGGATGGAGGCTGCACTCGTCTATATCTTGCGTACAGGCAGGGCTGTTTCCTGTGGACATCCACCCGGCGTCACAGATGCAGCTGTACTTGGGCTGGCAGAACGACAACAGCGTGATTGAGCACAATCGTGAAAATGATCAAGAAACGCCTTTGAAAATTCCACCGAGCCCCAAACTGTTTTTCCTCTAACGTTCATTTCCATAAGGCCAATCGAGTGGCTTCTCTTTTTCTTCCTGTGTGATTAAGCATTTAGACCAGACCATGCAAAAAAACAGAAACATCTTTATTTTGGAGTAAGAGGAACCTATAATTTACCCCAAAGATGCCAGAGAAAGAGCAACAACAATCAAGAACTGTAAGTCAATATAATTAAAGTCAATCAACTCAGCCTGCTATGTTTTTAGAGGGAAAAACACCCATGTAGGCACAGACCTTGGAAAATCAATTCTGTTTGTTTCCTTTTTGAAAGTCTTTCCTTCCCCTCCCACCGACCTCCCCAACCATTTTCCATCACCATGGGTGGAAACAAAATAGAACTAAAAGTAAAGAATTGAAGCAGGGCCAGGATTGGGTGAACCTGAGGGTCAAGAGTCAAGGTCATCAGAACTCAGAGCATGCAGGGGCACTCAGGGAAGTGGTTTCTCCCAGTCTGCAGCACTCACAGGGGTCCAGAACTTTTAAAAAAAGATTCCTTAAAGCCCTGTGTTGCTGAAAAGATTGGGATTTTTGCGTTGTCTCTGTCAAAACTCACAAGGCCAAGAGAAGGTCACATCCCACAGACGGATTCGTAATGGAATAATTTTAAAAGTTAGTATTTTACATATTGACATCTTAACCTCTGGGTCCAGTTTTTAATATCTCTCTTCTCCCCTCCCCACCTGTGCCCTGCGTTTGTGCACAAAGTGACCTCACCTATGTTGCTCCGGGCAGTGCTCTGATCTAGTCGGCACAGGGTGAGGAACTAATAACCATTACTCTCTGCAAGGAGGCACATTTGGGGGAAGGACCCACCTCTCCAGCTTGTTCTCGAGCTAAATCCTCACAGATGCCGTGGACACAGCGCACCACTGAGCCCCCTTCACAGTCGTTGTGTTTGGATGCACATTGGGGTCCATACGTCTCAGGAGAACAGAGACAGCTGTTGGTTACACAAGAGGGCAATGTCAGGGCTTGTGCTTCAAGGCCAGTGCCTGTCTCTTAACGTCAATAAGAAAAATAATTTAAATTGTAAATCAACGATGTTAACATGGAATCGTAAACCAGCAATGCAGATTTACTGGCTGGAGTCTTGGAAGCAAATCACCCTGCTCTCCTCCAAGGGGTGTTATCTTCACAAATATACCGTCAGAGAATCACAACTTACTATCTGGTATGCCTAGCACCATAAATTCTTCTGCTATCAGGTCATCAGATAGCACTTTCAAAGGTCAGATGTCTATAAACAAAGGTGATGGAGTTAATTCAAGAAGGTAAAGGGAGAGATCAGAAAGTCCATTCATCAACTGTCCAGTCGGACCAGTCAAATAAGCACAGGCAACCTTGACCAAACTGATACCCGCTAATGCTTTCTAGGATTATATAACCCCGCACGCAATCCGATGTCCACATCTCATAGTCTCTGATAATTACTATTATATTACAAAGGGCAATATATCTTCTATCTATAAGAGATGTCGGGCAAGCTCCTTGGGTCCCCTCCTGCTCTGGGAGCTTTTCTGTCCTCTCAATAAATCCTGCTTTCAAAAAAAAAAGAGAGAGAGAGAGAGATGGTCAACATAGCAATATTTTTCTCAGCCACATCTTAATTCACAATAAAATGTGACAGTTATCACATAATACCTGAGCTAGCAGTAAATGTTTTGTTACTAGGTTTCAGTCTAATAATCATCAAATAAGCAATGTTATTTTAAGCCATTGTGATGCTTAAAGTTACTTTAGGCTTATGTCTGCACTGCAGCTCAAATGGGAATTTTTACATCACGAGCATGGGAGTCAGGGAAAAGGAAAAATAGAGGGATCACAGAAGCCTATGCCTATTCACACATGTCTGTGCACATCTGACGGAGTGGGAGAGCCAGGCCCAGAGGTCACTGTTTGCCAAACTTAAGCGGCATTGGCAGAAAAAGCCCTCATGAGGGGAAATGACCACCGATGCCAGGGGTCGGAGGCAAGGAACAGGGAGTGCTTGCCTCCTATGCCTGCAACCATGAACTCGTTTCTAAGTGTTCTGGAAAAGGGGCCATTCTATGAGGTAAAGAAGCTCTTTGAATGATACAGATTGGCGTACAAGAAGTTCAATAATGGATGACAGTGTGTGAAGAGCAGTGTGGGAAATGAGAGTTTGCCTGCTTGAGAATCAACAGTCATACTCCAGGCACAGGACTTGGCATGCCCATGGTGGGCTCCTGAAACAACTGCTAGGGTACCACCTTCTGGTAGTTTCTAAGGAAGAGGAGATTAATGAATGTGACCAAAGATGGAGAGTAAGGATGTGATGAATATCACCTGCGCACTCACATATAGGGCGTCCAGACTTAGCAAATAAAAATATAGGGCAGCCAGCTGAATTTGAATTCCAAATGAATGAATATTTATGGTATAAGTAGGTCTCATACAATTCACATCACTATATATTTATATAAAAGCTGTTCCATTAATAAATCACGTTTCTGAGCATTCCAAAGTTATCTTTCTCATTAAGACAAGGTCATAGATGAATAACAACAACTGATTAAACTTAAGGAGAAATTTAATAATTAATTCATAGCTATTTATCTTCATCATTGCTCTCCACTTTCCTTCTTCTATTGTTTCCTCTCCTCTTCTCTCTCCCATCCTTATATTGGATATTCTTTAAAAGAATTGAATTAGACTCTTGGGGTTTAATAAAAACGTTAGGACATTTCATATACAGATTTAAGCATTTGATCCAGGAGGCTTCACTGTTAAGTTTATTTCACTACCATCTCCCCCAAAACCTGCCCAAAAATGTTTTTAAAAATCTTTAAGCCCTCGGCCTCTCAAAGCGCTGGGATTACAATCTTTAAGTTAACAATTACTAGTTTCTAAGTCTATTTTCTATGTTTGAGAGATCTCAGTGTTTGGGAACCCCTGGGACAAGGCTGCCCACGTTTAAATCCTGTTCCTTCCTATGAACTGCTCACCTGTCTTTAAAAAAAGAAATCAAACTCTAATCTCATCCAGAAATACCCTCATAGACATACCCAGAAATAATGTTTAGCCAAATATTTGGGCACCCAATGGCCTGGTTATGTAGGCATATAAAATTAACCATTACATTCATATAAATGAAAGCATGCAATATTTGTCCTTTTGTCTGGCTTAGCATAGTATTTTTAAGATTTATCTATGTCAGTGTGCTAACTCCCTCTGCTTCAGTTTCTTATACAATAATAGTGGCAATCTATGAGCACTGTGTGTTCATATTGCTGTCTAAAGGCACTTTCCCTGTAGGAAACGCTCTGAAAATTATCTTTATCTTATCACTGAGTACTTGACTATCGGACAATGACTTGAGGCTTGAAAGGGGATTACAATTCATGGACCTGTAGTTAAATTCTCTCTCTTTCCCTCTCTCTTCCTTTTCCCTTGCTATTGTCACTAGGAGATGAGTAGATGTTCATCCTATACTCTTCTCTAAACAGCTACAAAGTACACTTCTTTCATTTAAGTTTAGATAATATGAGAAGAAAAAGAAAAGGAGGAAGGAAGCCAAGTTAACTGTAGACTTCCTAGCTGTGCCCCTCAGAGACAGGTACTAATCCTATTTTACAGACTTGCATTGCCCACAACCGCAGAGTTATCAGTTGGCAGAAGATGAATGGAAACCTAGGTCTGCTTGACTACTGCACTGCTGTTTTTCCATGCTACATTCCTATATTCTGAAAGGTAGAGTTAGTATGAAGACTGTATTTCTTGTGTCAATTTCATATAACCGTGTTTATATGCAAAATATAATCGGAAGGTAACTTGACATGGCCTTTTAAAAAAAAGTAATTACTTTTATACCCGTAAGTGAAAGTAAAAGTTATATATGGTATTTTTTAAACTTACTTCAATTTCTACCCTAGTTATTAGTTACTGATTATGCAGAAGTTATTTTTGTAATGACCTTCTATCACCGATTTGGTTCCAGAAGAACACAGCTAGGCTTTTCTTTGAAATCACTGCAAGTCAATTTGGTGATTGAGAAGAGGTCAAATATACTTCCATAGTCATAGTTTAACTTGTGTTAGAGTCCATGGTTCAATACTAATTTCACTGACTAACTGAAAGAGGTAATAAGCTTAATACCTAACTACCACCTGAGCTAAAACTAGATTATCCTCATTGTTTAAGGTCTGCATGTAAAATTCACCAGTGATATGGATGAAAATAAATAAAATAAAATATACAATCATCGTCATGTTCCTGAAGAATCAAATAAACTCAACTTTTTAAAAACAATGGCTCTAAGTATACAACATATAACATCCATGCATGGCAAGTTCGAATCCCAAGGGTTATCTTAAATCCAAAGTAAGCAGGGGAAAAATAAGAATAAATTCTTCAGAAAAAAGAGAAAATAAGAGCATTGAGAAATGGCAAACTATCATTCTTTAGTATCTGAAGCATTTGGAATCAAGATTTAAAGCCATATGATTCAGTGGAAACACATAATGTTTTTTCTTTCTCTGCAGTGATTATTCTGAAAAAGAATTGTTAAGAGAAATTTTCCTATGAAACAAGGCTTCTAGTTAACTCGTATTTTGCATCTTTTCAAAGGCCATTACAATGATTAATTTTGTTAAATAAAAATTCTTTTTTTCTCCCCACATAAACGGGTTCAAAGAGTTAAAGAAACTGAAGAAGGCCCCAAAATCCACAGTGAACTTTGCCTGCTGTAACCATATTTTTGTAGGTCCAGATTATTCAGTGGCCAAGTTTTCTTTTAGCAAACATGAGTTGAAGTTTCCCAGAGGGTTTTCTAGCTTCCGTGAGGATATTGATTAACAAGGATTTAACCTCACAGAATTACCAGAACTCAAGAAAGTATCGAAATGTTCACTGTTTCATTACACGCAGATTCCACAAAGCAAGAATTTAATCTTATGCCCCTGCGCTTCTTCTCATTTTATTTCATTCCTTCAAAAACTTGCCATCATATGCCCAAATTAGGATATTTAAGATACAATAAACTAGGATTTATGAGGCTTTTAAAACTATTCCCATATCTAGAAGAAGAAATCTGATTTAAATGTTCTCTCTATTGTCCTTTAGCAAATCTATGAAGGGCAGAGGTGAGAAATCAAGATCATTTCCAAGGTCTTCAGCACAAGGAATCCATGTGCTTTCTTGCTTTTGTTCAGAAGAAGGTACAAGAGGGAATTCAGTACCACTCTTATAAAGCTGAATCTGCTATTTAGAAACCAGCC
>CAUYQG010068126.1:0-22092 GCA_963574415.1 Tarsius wallacei
ATTATAATTATTTATTCACAATAAAAATATTTACTAATTTTATATTCAAATAATCAAAGTTGTGCCCGTCGTCGAACAGGCCGCCCGGTGGGGGGGGGGGCCAGGCGCAGTAGTGGGAAACTGCCAAGGGCACCCCCCCCCACCACACCCAGAAAACAAAAACAACCAAAACAAAAAAAAATTTCTCTCTGCTTATACATGTTTTTACATGTCTACTTTTTCCATTAGAGCCCTTAAAATAGTTATTTTTAAGTTCCTTATCTAAAAATTCCAACGTCTGTGTCATCTGTGAATTTTTTTTTTTTTTTGGGGGGTCTCACTCTGTTACCTAGGCTGGAGTGCAGTGGCATGATTATGGCTCACTGTAGCCTCAAACTCCTGGTCTCAAGTTATCCTCCCATCTTAGCCTCCTGAGTAGCTGGGACTACAGGCACATGCCACCATACATAGCTAATTATTTAATTTTTTTTGTAGAGGCAAGGACTTGCTATTTTGCCCAGGCTGATCTCAAGCAATCCTCCTGCCTTTGTCTCCCAAAGCACTGGGATTACAGGTGTGAGCCACCACATCTGGCCTTGAGTCTGATTGTGATACTTGTCTCTTGATTTTTAGAAATTGCCTTTTGGAAAGTCTCATACTTCTTTGTTCGAAGTCAGATGTATTTTGCTAATAGAAACTGAGGTAAATAGTCCTTTAGTGTTAGGATTTACATTAATCTGGCTAAGAGCTTGGTTTTTATTTAATGTTTGCTATAGTTATAAGTGCCAGCGGCTTCAAATTTCTCCAATGTCTTTGCTTTTCTCTCCTCTCGACTTTGGGATTCCTAAGTATTTCTCCTTAGAGAAGTCTGCGACTTGTAACCCTTTCAGCTATAATCATTATATACTAGATTATATAATAATGATTATATATCCATTATTATTATATTGGAGCCTTGTCGATATGATGGTAAGGCATGGAGACACAGAGTTCTAATGTCTTATGATTAAATCTCAGACTTTCAGTTGGCCTGTCTCTGGCCTGTGATATTCACAAGAGTTTATTCTTACACAGCTTTCTCTACCTCCAAGTTAAGTAAGAAAGGAAGGTTAGAGAGAGTTGGAATGAGAGAAATGCCCTTTCTCCACAGGTCTGGGACAAGGCCCTGATAAGATCTTTCCCCCTACATAGCCTCCACCAATTCATAAAAATTACTATTTAAATGATCCTCCCAATTTAGAGCTCCTACTAATTTAGGGCTTCTTATCCAGGGAAATGGATACTGGCTGTCTCTGTCTCAGATTTCAGGGTAGTGGTTTTCCCTGCAAACTCAGTTTTCTGATGGATCCAAGAAAAGTTGTTGATTTTGTTTGCCCAGCTTTTTCTACTTGGGAGAATGGGAGTGATGACTCCCAAGATCATTACATGCCAGTGCTGAAAATGGAAGTTCTTGGTCATCATTTTGTCAACTTTTTCTATTATACAACTATTTCCATTAAACGATACTCAAGTTTACCTTTTATCATCTCCATTTTGCTACTGAGTTACTGGTGAATGTTTTGTTATTGTGACTTTCTGCTCTAAAATTTCCAATGGGATGTTTTTAATATCTTTAATTTCTGTGCAGAAACTTAAAACAACGTGTTTCAAGTGTGTCTGTCATTAGTTCTTGGTGCTTGGTTATCAAAGCTGCTTTTAGCTATTTGTCTGATCATTCTAATGCCTGTGTCATCTCAGGATTGGTGTCTTTTTAATTGTTTCTTCCCGATGACATAATTTTCCTGATTCTGTGTCAAGTAACTTTTTATTGTATCCTAGACATATTGACTGTCATGTTTCTCTGTGTATTATTTAAATCATTTTTTAATTTAGCAGGCAATTAGCCCAGTAAGGTTCAGGCCACAAGCTCCTACTCACCTCTCATATGTTGTAGATTATTTATTATTATTATTTTAAAGGTACAATTCAGGACGAGGTATACAAGTGGTCATCATACAGGTAAAGTTTGGGCCTCCCTTTGGTCCTCACTTTGCCTGGCTTGAGGTCAGGTTCCCTTATTGATGTTGTGTATCTTTCCTATCCCCCACCAGCAGTATCCCGCTGTCAATCCCTTCTTACGGTATTGTGGTAAATGTTTAGGGTCTGCTTATGAGTGATGTCGTTTTAATATCTGTTCAATTTTCAAAGCTTTTGCAGTTCTCTTCAGAATTGTGCCATGTCTGTGCTACCCGGTGGCCAGCCTGAATCCCAGACAGTGGTCTACCCCATATTTCAGTTCTCAAAGTCTTGCTATGCTATTGAGAGTCAGATCCAAGAATGCACAGCTTGGAGGTGACTCCAGGACGTCATGCACAACTTTATAGGATTTCTTTCTTCAGCTGCATCCTCTTCGATCTTCCTAACACATTTCAATTCAGAGATCCCCTTTCTACCTCTCTTCTGTATAGAAAAGTGAGACCTTTGCTTTTCTGTTCTGCCATATCTTTTCTGTGAACCACCAAGGCCGAGCAGCATGTAGAGAAAAAAGCAACATGATTCCTCTTATGTTCTTGGAAATATACTTCCTCAGAGTTTTCCTCCCTTGAAATTTTAGACATATGTCTAACTGTCCCTGCTGTCACCACCATTTCTGCCATGACATTGCTGGGGTTATTTCTGGTATTTTGTAATACAGAAGATCTCACTTTTCTATAAGGGTCTCTTCTTCAGAACTTTTGTTTAAGCTCAATTGTGCTATCAGCTAGCAATCATCCATATGCTACCTATCTTCCAAAAATTTGTGGACATTCTTCTGTTTTCCCCGCTATCCTATTCTTTTTTTTTCTTTTTTTTTTTTTGAGTTGGAGTCTCACTCTGTCGCCCAGTCTGGAGTGCAGTGGCCGCTCCCAGCCACCACAGCCTCGACCTGCTGGGCTCCGGCGATCCTTCCGCCTCAGCCTTCCCAGTAGCTGGAACTACAGGCGTGCGCTACCACGCCCGGCTAATTTTTTTGATTTATCGTAGAGGTGAGGTTTCGCTTGCCCAGGCGGGTCTCGAACCCGCGGGCTCAGACAATCCACTCACCTCAGCCTCCCAAGGCGCGGGATTACAGGCTGAGCCACCGAGCCCGGCTTATCTTATTCTTTTGATTTTATTTTTTAACATCTTTTCTTTTCTTTTTTTTTTTTTTGTAGAAACAGGGTCTTATTCTGTTGGGGTAACCCTTTCGGGTCCCCCTCCCACTGTAGGAGCTTCTCTGTCCTCTCAATAAATCCTGCTTTCTCACTAAAAAAAAAAAAAAAGAAAAAGAGACAGGGTCTTGTTATGTTGCTCAGGCTGGTTTCGAACTCCTGGCCTCAAGCAGTCCTCCTGCTTTGGCTTCCCAAATCATTGGGATTACAGGTATGAGCCACTGTGCTTGGCTTATTTCACATGTTATTTCCTTTAGTATAATCTCAATGGGATCTTAGTGAGAGAGCAGAAATAAACATTGTATGCAATCACTAGTCTTCACTCCTCTGGTTAGTTCATTCCTTGTTTAGTTATCCTATGTGGACTCTCCAAGTTTCATGTCATATTTTCATTGTATTTGTCACATGTCATTTCTGAAATGTGGTAGGTTACCTTTAAAAGCAGTAAAAACTATGGATATTTTTGTTATTCTCAGTTTATACCTATTCTCTTTTAGAAGTTTCCTTCTCAAAAAATTGAGGGACATTTCCACTCTATGAACTGAATTTCCACTTTGAAAATTTTCCACTTTGAGAAATTCGGTTCTCAAAGTGAATTCTGAGTGAATCTCAAATTTCACTTTGAGAACAGAAATGTCCACTTTGGATTTTTTTTTAGCCTAGGAGAGTAGGCTTGAAACCAGAATCAGTTCACAATAGAACATCGCTGAAATTATATTAATATACTACATGATAATGGAAAATTTACAACTGTTGGTGAGGGTAGTAATAACCATAGCAATTACTATTTACATAGTAGTATCTGTATTATCATCATCCTCATCAAGTTAATATGTCAGTCAGGATCCGTTCTAAACACTTTATACATATTCAGTATAATTTTCAGAAGCAGCTTAGGAAGTTGATGAATAGTGAGTTGACAAGTGGACTTTTGGTTATATCAAGATATAACCATTATAGAAATAATGGATTCAGTCAAGAATAATCAATGGATACTAACCACTGATTGAGACTGGGATATTTAATAGTCTGCCACTCCCTCATATTACTTATGAATTACAAAGGGAAAAATAATGACTTCTCAGTAGAGAAAACTAGCAAGCACCACCTTAGTTGATAAATGTTACCATCACCAATGGGACAGTCATACCATGTACTCCCTGAAAGGATGGTTGAGTACACATTATTATATGGTGCTCTTGCCAAAAATTCATAAATTCCAAGATGCTATTTAGAACCTAATAATGAAAAACCATTTATCAAATCCCAAATGAATTATGCTAATTTATTACATTAACAGATCAAATAAAATAATGAGTTAGAGACATTTAAGAAAAAGAGGGAGCTGGGCTCGGTGGCTCAGCCTGTAATCCCGCGCCTTTGGGAGGCTGAGGTGAGTGGACTGCCCGAGCCCGCGGGTTCGAGACCTGCCTGGGCAAGCAAGACCTCATCTCTACAATAAATCAAAAAATTAGCTGGGCGTGGTAGTGCAGGCCTGTAGTTCCAGCTACTTGGAAGGCTGAGGCGGAAGGATCGCCGGAGCCCAACAGGTCGAGGCTGTGGTGGCTGGGAGCGGCCACTGCACTCCAGACTGGGCGACAGAGTGAGACTCCAACTCAAAAAAAAAAAAAGAAAAAAAAAGAGGGTACTAAAATAAACACAAATCAAAAAGAACTGCAAAAATAGTATTGAACAGATTTCTTTTACATATTTGGACCTCCAAAAAACCTACAAAAGTGCTCCAGCAGAGAGCCAGCCAAGTGCAGAGCACTGTGGGAAGACCGCAGTTATTCTGAAGCAGGAATTGATCTCTTTTACTCTCCAATACTTAAGCTTCATCCATGAAGCAATCTGAAAGCATGGACAGCAGACTAGGAAACGAGGAAAAGGACTGGAAAGGCAGAAGCTATCCACATTTTCTTTCCTCATCTGTCATCTTACTACCCCTACCCTCATCCCCACTTACCCCATAACATGTGTGAGCTAAGGAAGAGAAGCCTCATCTGTAAATAATGCTTTTTATTTCCACACTGTGCTCAAGGTTAGGGTATGATCTGTCCATGATTTCACCCAAGGTCAGAGAAAGCGATTTGCCCCACCCACTAAATGGGACAATGTTAGACAAGAACGAAGCTGCCTTATCCCCCAAGTCATGGTTACTTATTATAATTCACATTATTTTACCTGGACTCCACTGCAGCTGAGATTTGGCATATGCAATCTAGATTGCACCAGGCACTCCCTGAACCTTGGAAGTGGAGGAAGTGAGCTTAATGGGATACATAAAGGCATATGAACAGGATCCACAGTCGCAGGCGTGATTGATTCTCCTGAGGTGATTGTGGCAGTTTCCAGCATCCAGTCCTTCAGACACTAGGTGATGAGCAGTAGGTGGCAGTAGTGACTCTTTTCCTTGAATAGCCCCATAGTTATCTGGGCTTTTATACTTACTATTTTTTCCTGGATTTTGTGGCCAATAAGCATAGTCCCATGGCCTTACTAAACAGTCTTCAAATTTACATAAATACTTTATTAAACCCCTTATTGCTTAAAATACAGATTTTCTCATCTGTAACTGTTTTTCTCTATTTAATAAGAGGACATTAATAAATTGTATAAAATGCAACACCACAGGTAAAAGAATTAGATGAGTATTTTTCAATAGTCAATAAAATTACACATATTATCAACAAAATTAGAGAAAGATGTATCAGCATTTGTGTTACTTAGAAACCCATAATACCATGTATCATTTACGTGTACATCTAAGTATGGGTTTTATAGATAGTAAGTGCCAACACAAACAGAGGAACAGACTGGAGAGGGAAAAGAGAAGATTTCATCCTTTTCTGAAATAATCTACTTCTTTTATAAAATTTTAATCAAAACCAATCAAATAACATGCCTAATTACTAGGCGGCAGTTATACAGGTGCTATTGTTTCTCTGTGTTGTTTTATTTAGTCAAGAAGATATAAAAACAAACAATTAAAAGGGAAGAATATTTGAAAAAAAAAAATTGAGGTGAAAGAAACAATCCAGGAACATAAGCCAGAAAGTAATACATCATACAGCAAAAGGTATTTAAAAGAGGGGTTAGCACACTACAACCTGCAGGTCAAATGATGCTAGTTTTTGTAAATAAAAGGTTTACTGGAATACAATCATATCTATTTGCTTACACGTCAGAATTGCTCAACCTCAGCACTGTTGACATTCTGGACAAGATAATTCTATATAATTCTATTGTGTGTACTGTGCATTGTAGGTCGCATAACAGGATTCCTGGTCTATGCCCACAGATGCCAGCAACTCCCTCCTTCATACTGACACCAAAATTATCTTTGGACATTGCCAGATATCTACTGGGGATGTAGGTGTGGAAAACAAAGTTGTCCCTGGTTGAGAACCACTGGTTCATGAATTAAAGTGCCTTCACACTAAAAAGGCAGAGTAGAGACTGTATGGCTCACAAAATCTAGAATATTTACTATCTGGCTCTTCACAGAAAAAGTTTGTTAATTCCTTTTGCCATAATCAATGGCAAAGGATACAAACTAGACTAAGAAAATAAACTGCAAAGCATAAAACAATATAATCTCATAAAGTTTCTACAAATTGCTTTAAAATATGACTCAAAATTTAAAAAGAGGATACAAACAAGCAAAACTTGAATGACCCTCAGGCACGGTAAGTGCTCAATCTTACTGGCAGCTAAGAAAATGCAAATTGAAGGCACTTTGTTTTTCTTTACCCAACAACAAAAAAGTTCAGTCCTGTTTGAAATTGTCAGAAAATGGACATAAATTCCCACTGAGATTAATGGTGAGTTTCAGACAATAATAAAGTATTAACTACATTTTAAATATGCTATATTGTAAGGCAAGAAACTCAACTGGTAGGAATCCACCTACTCCACAGACGTAAGGCATCAACGTGCAACAATACATTTATAGTGGCAGTGAAATTGTTTGTTGTGCAATTATTGGTAAATAACAAATCTAAACTTCCATTAGTGGAAAAATGGGCTGCATATATTATGATTGTCTACACAGTAGTCTCTTGTTATTCACGGGGGATATGATCGAAGACAGTCAGTGGACGCCTGAAAATGCATGTAGTACCAAGCCCTACATACAGTTTTTTCCTATACATACATGCCTACATTAAAGCTTAATTTTTAGATTAGGCACAATAACAGATTAAGGATAGCTAATAATCAAATAGAACAATTATAAAAATATACTCTAAGAAAAGTTATGTGAATGTGGTCTCTCTCTTACTTTTGGACTGAGGTTGACCATGGGTAATTGAAAGCACAGAAAGTGAGGATAAGGGGGACTATTGCATTATGTAAGAATGTAAAGCTAGCTGGATCCGTATGTACTGACTTGAAAAATGTACATGGTATTTTACCAAGTGAGAAAAGGAGGCTGCACCTCAATGTATATGCACAATCCCATTCAAACTACTCTTTCTTCTCCTTATTTTACCCAAACAAATCTCCTAGATGTGGGTATGCTTCGTGAGTATGAAGAAAAGCATGGAAGCATACATATTAGGCTTTTGAGGTTATCAGCACTAAAGAAAATCAGTTTGTGTTTAGTTAAAAAAAAATCTTTGTAGTACAGTTGCACCTTCAATAACAGGTGTTTTAATTATGTGAGTCCACTTGTATTGTGGATTTTTTTCAACATAACACCAATTGAAAATATAGCATTTGTGGGATGTGAAACCCACATGTATGCAGGTTCTGTAGGGGGGACTGTGGGACTGGAGCATATGCAGACTTTGGTATATGCAGAAAGTCATGGAGCTGTTCTCCCATGTATACTGAGGAATGATGGTATATTCCTGGTTTTTGGTGAAACATGTTATATAAACTTGGAAGAGGACGTTAAAGCATTGAAAAGAAAAATATGTATACATGAGCAGAAAATGAAAGAGAATCATCTCAACATTTTAAATAATTTAAAAAGTTATAAAAAAATAATGGAGTCAGTACTATGATAACACCTATTTTTGCCTGGAGACAAATTCTCCTCTTAGAAGAATACTTGCAATTTTATGAAGTAAACATAGCAGCGAAGAAAAAATTTATTATTTAGTCATTTCTCCCATTTACAAATTTGAAGCTTAAACCTCGTTATAAATTATCCTCTAATGGATTGACTAATACTTAGCTAGGACCAATTTTATTTACCACAGAATATATTGTTTATATTTAACTTATTAAAAATATTTATTATTTTTATATAATGTAGGGCAGAAGTGGGATCTACTGGATGGTAATTATTCTGTGTTGTGAATATCTGTAGGTTAGAAGATATGATCAAGTGGACAAATGCAATGACTTCACAGCAGTTGAATGATATGCTGTATTAGTTCTCAGTTATTACTTTCAGTAGGTAATGGTTTTTTCAGCGTTGAGTTTCCAATGTGTAAACACTGTATTTATGCATTAACAGTTGGACAGATCAGGTCATGAACATGCTGGCAAATAATCTACCACGTTATTTTAATAGGCTGCTAGATTTGACTTGCTATTTTAATTGGAATACTCAAATGCCAAAAGTACAACAGATTTTTTTTTTTAATAGCTGACTTGATTTTAGATGCTGTCCTTTTCCAAATGTGGTAAAAGAGTAATGCTAGCCTCATAGTTTTGACTTCTTTGCATCTTCTAACACTTAAAGAGTTAGAAGACTTTATCTGTAAGATAATCTGGTACTAGAGGAATTAGATGATGTAGCACTTTAACCAGTTTCTTCTTGGTTTTTACTTCATTCAGGGAAATAATACTTTTTTGAGATTTCAGACATACTGTAAAAAGCTAAATTTAAACACACACTATAAAATGCTGATGGCAAACAAAATATTTCCTACATCTTACTACATCAATATTGAATATATGCATAAATTTCAACCTCACATATATTTTTAAAAATCTAAGAATGCTTTTCTACAAAGTCAGATATACTATAAAAAGCTAATTATAAACACTTTATCATTTTACTAAGTTAAAGTTGAATGTGTGTATATATGAAATAATTTTTTAAATGATAATTTTCCAGGACTTAGATATTTTATAAAAAGTTGAGTACAGACTTACAACAAATACATGGAGTTACTTATTTCATGTAAGTCCAAAGACAGGGCAGTTCTTAATTGTTTCATCAGATCAACAATGTTAAAGACACAGGTAATTCCAATGCATCCCCTGTGCCAATCTCAGCTTCCTGACCATCTGGTTGCAAAATGGCCACAATTCTGGTATGATATAGACATATGAACACGCATGGTGCATTTAAGAAGACCATTTTCTCCGATTTTTGTAGAAAATAACTTAATTAGGAATAGGCAGTATACCAGATATAGTGCAGTCAGAATAAATTCTGGCCCTTAATTGTCCTTTTTTACATGTATCAAAAGAAGTTAATTTTCCTCAGAGTGTAGCTTTGTTCACATCCTACACATTTGAGTTGGCGTCTCACTCCGTCGCCCAGACTGGAGTGCAGTGGCCGCTCCCGGCCACCGCAGCTACTGGGCTCGGGCGATCCTTCTGCCTCAGCCTTCTGAGTAGCCGGAACTACAGGCGTGTGCTACCACGCCCGGCTAGTTTTTTTGATTTATTGTAGAGATGAGGTTTCGCCTGCCCAGGCGGGTCTGTCATTTATTCCTAATGGCAATTCGCTTTGACTTCCTTCATAATATAAAAATTATTTATACACACAGGTTTTAAGTTTCCTTGTGGATAAGTGAATTTTGGCTAAGGCTGTGTTATTTTCTAATGATCTGAAACAGGGTTCAGGGCTGTAGTTCCGGCTACGTGGAAGGCTGAGGCGGAAGGATCGCAGGAGCCCAGCAGGTCGGTGCTGGGGTAGCGGTGAGTTTGCCACTGCACTCCAGCCTGGGCAATGGAGTGAGACTCCAACTCAAAAAACAAACAAACCAACAACAACAAAAAACAATGTAACTAAGAAATATGGTGCTAGTATTACTAACTTATAAATGAGAAAATTTAGGTGTAGTTAAGTGATTTGCCCTAAATGAAATAAGTAATAATGGTGAGGGCAAATAAAAAGTAAATATTGCTTAAATCCCTTCCCATATTGACTCAGTTCAGACTAATTTTCGAGAATTAGCTTGCAAATATTTAAAAAGGTTTGAGTGGGATGGAAGAATTTGGTGCATTTTAAATACTAATGTAGTTTTCCTCAAGTATTATCAGATGAATAATTTATTAGCTAAAGCAAATTGGTGTCCCACATACATGCCACTTATATTATAAATCCTTTGGTTTCTCTTAAGGGCTAATGACTCTGATGTTGAGAAAGGTCTGAATGGTTAATTTCTCTAACACATTAATTGCCCTTCTCATTATGAGTTCCCTGAGGTTGTCTTAGTTCTGAGTCACCAATAAGGCCTTCCTACTTTCCTTACATTCATGAAGTTTTCCAATTTTTTATCAATTTAATTCTGATGTCTAATAAATTCTGAAACACAAATAAACCCTTCCCAGTTCCTAACATTTATAAGGTTTCTCATCAGTAAACAAATGTCAAATCAATTGTGGTTTTTAAATAAAGATCTTTCAGGACTTATATCTATAGTATGAATTCTGATACTCAGTAAGTTGTTAGTCTCAAATGCTTTCCCACGTTCCTTACAATCATAGGTTTGCTTTTGCAAACTAGTATGAAAGTTCTGAGGTCAATCAAATTCTGAGCCTTCCCACATTTCTTCATTCACTCCTCTGTCCTGTATGAATTCTTTGATGTTGACTAAGGTGTGAACCACGAATAAAGGCCTTCCCACATTGTTTACATTCATATGGCTTCTCACCAGTATGAATTTTCTGGTGTCGATTAAGTTCTGAACCACGACCAAAGGCTTTCCCACATTCCTTACACTCATAGGGTTTTTCACCACTATGACTTCTCTCATGATGAGTAAGTTCTGACCTTCGAATAAAAGCCTTCCCACATTCTTTACATTTATGGGGTCTCTCACCAGTGTGAACTTTTTGATGCCGAACAAGTTCTGTGCTACAAGTAAAAGCCTTTCCGCATTCCTTACATTTATAGGGCTTCTCACCAGCATGAGCTCTCTGATGTCGAGTAAGTTCTGAGCCACGGCGGAAAGACTTCCCACATTCCTTACACTTATAGGGTTTCTCACCTGTATGAACACTCTGATGTCGAATAAGATGTGAATCAGAGATAAAGGCTTTCCCACATTCCTTACATTTATGGGGTTTCTCACCAGTATGAATTCTTTGATGCAGACTCAGCTGTGAGGCACAACTATATACTTTTCCACATTCCTTACATTCATAGCGTCTTTCACCAGTATGAGTTATCTGATGAAGACTAAGCTGCGTGTCATAACGAAAAGCTTTCCCACATTCCTTACATTTATGGGGTTTCTCACCAGTATGGATTCTCTGATGTCGAAAAAGGTGTGAGGGACGGGTAAAGGCTTTCCCACACTCCTTACATTCATAGTATTTCTCATCAGTATGAATTCTCTGATGTAGATTTAGTTGTGCGGTAGATGGAAATGCCTTCCCACACTCCTTACATTTATAGGGTTTCTCACCTATATGCATCTTTTGATGTTGACTAAGTTGTGAGCTAGAATGAAAGGCTTTCCCGCATTCTTTACATTTATGAGGTTTCTCTCCAGTATCAATGCTCTGAGACTGAGTGATTCCAGAGTCACATCTAAAGGCACATTTCTTATTTTCATTATGGTTTTTGCTTTTATGAAATCTCTGATGCTTGATCAAGTCTGACTTACTCTTAAAGATTTTCCCACATTCTCCACATTCAGGGTCTTTTCCCTTATTACAAATTTCATGTTGAATAGGGGATGACTGGTCCCTGGAAGTCTTCTTACATTTCTTGCAGTCACAGGATTTCTCTCCAGTATGAAGTGTCTGATGTCCTCTATGGGCTGTGCACTGAATGGAAGTGGATCTTTCTTCAGAGGTTATTACAGTTTGTCTGAAATGTCCCTCCTGATAGCCCTGTTGTCGCTCTACCTGGCAATTAGTTTTTCTGCTATCTCTGACTCTTTTCTGTTGCAATGATTTAATTTCATAACTGTTCTCCTTTGGAGATAAATTCTCGGTTTCTCTTCCAGTCTCCCATTCTGTAAAATAACAAGAAAAAACAAAAACAAAACCAGGAGGTATTTTCACATTGCAGGAGAAAGAAAAGTTCTAAGGTAGAAATGACAAATTAGAAGTAGTGAATAATTTAAACTTTTAACTACATTGCAATTTGGAAAAAAAGGGAGGGGGAATGAGAATAGTGAAAATGAGGAGAGTTCATAAAAGTGAAGGCAGTGGTTCTTCACTTCTGGTGAGAATCAGGATCACATGGAAAACTTATTCAAAATTCAATGTCTAGAAACCAACCAAGACTAAATAAAAATCTAAAGGAGTAAGAAATTATATCTAACAGCAAAGCATCTCATCTCTAGCAGCAAAATGTATCTAGATTTTTAATTTCCTTTTCTGCCAGTATCTCTACCATCTTGTCCAAAGGCATATCTCACAAAGGCTAACACAATACTATCCCAGCTGGGATCTCTGCTTCCACTGTTGTCCTCCTAATATCCCATACCCAACACAGTAGTCAGAGTGTTCTTGTTAAGCTAAGTCAGAGCATGTCATTTTTTCTGCTCAAAACCTTGCAATGACTCTCCCTCACATTCACAGGAAAAGTCAAAGTCCTTAACTGACCTATAGGCCTTGCATGAACTTGTCGTACACTACCTCTTCTGAACTTACTGCCTATCTTCTCCCCTTAGGTGGCCATCCTCCAGTTCCCTGACCGACTGGATATTCTTCAAACTTGCCAAGCACACCCTTCCTTCAGAATCTCTGCCTACAAATATCTTCCCTAAAATATCAATATGTCTCATCTAATTACTTCACTCTGACTCCGACTCAAATGTCAACTTAAGAGATCACTCTACAGAAAAGAACTGCCATCACTTTACTTTATTCTTCTGCAGTGCACTTTTCATCATGTCATCTTATCTATTTTTCCAAAATTATTATGAAAAATTTCAAACACACAGAAAAAGAATTGGACAGTGAACCTTTATATTCCCACTACCTAGATTCTATAATAAACATCTTGTTCTATTTGCCTTATCACACATCTATCCATCCAGCAATCCATCTTGCACACATCATATACTTCACTTTTAAACTCAACGGCATATTATGCTATGCTTTAACTTCTTTACTTTTATATTGTTTGTCTTCCCCTCACTGTGCTTGCATAAAGTAAATACTCAAAAACTATTTGCTTAATGAATGGCCACTGGTATGTATGTTAATCTCCTTCAAAGACTCTGAAGCAACTGCAAGTGTGAGACTTACTGTTTAAATAAAATGTCCCCCCCCGTACTAAAATAAAATCTAAAACTTCTTACTAGACTAGCAAAACTCTGCATTAAACAACTTCTATATCATGCCAATTGCTTTCTCATCTGAGATCCTTCCAGACAATGTTTCATTCCCATGAATGTTCTGTTCCAGAATGCTTCCAGAGAAGCACAGCCAGCTTCTCTCATTCTAAATATCTTAATTTTCTGTCAAGTACCCTATTCTTTGCTCTCATATTTTTGTCAGTCCTGGAATTGCATACTTATGTGTTCAACAGTTTATCTACTGATATAAATTTCTCTCAAAGTGGCCTAGGACTAGCACAATACTTATTTCACACACCATGATATAACTTGTCCCCAACACATAGTTCAATTAACGTTAAATAAAGTAATCACTAGATTAAGGGAATTCAGGTGGAAATACAAGAGAACACACTGAAATAATGAAATTAGGAGAGTGCTTTTGAGAATCAGATTAATCACTTTATGCTTTTAATTATGTAATAGGTGATGAACATGTGATCCTGCCTCTGATTCCTTCCAGCTTCAATAGAGATGCTCTTCTACATTACTTCTTACACACATGGCAGCAATGCACAGGCAAGCCAGGATCATTAGAGTAGCTCTGTACATGTCTCTACACCAGTCGCCTAGAATACTGACAGTTTTATACAAGAAAAATCGTATGTAACTTTGAGTAAATTCTAATAGAAACTAAGGATACTATGTGCTAAGTAAGGTCTGTTTGTTTGTATCACCTTAAAATTCTTATGCTGAAACCTAATCACTAATGTGATGATATTAGGAGGCAGTCTTTGGGAGGTAATTAGGTCATGAGGGCAGGACCCTAATAAGTGGGAATAATGTCTTTTTAAAACAAGCCATAGGGAATTGCACTGCCTCTTACACCATGTAAAAACTCAGCTAGAATGCACCATCTATAAAGCAGAAAGCTTTACCAGCTATTGAATCTCCTAGTGCCTTGATCTGTGACTTCCCAGCCTCCAGAGTTGTGAGAAATAAATTTCTATTTATAAGTTATCCAGTTTTATGATATTTTATTACAGTAGCCCAAATGGACTGAGACACTATGGCAACCACTTATGAACTGTATAGGGCTGGGAAAAAAACACAACTCCAGAGTCAGAATGCTGGGATGTAAATTCTAGCCCCACAATTTGCTAGCTGTATGACACTGGACAGTTACTTAACTACTCAGAAATCAAGAAGGCTTCTCTGAGATAAGGGAGATCCATGTTCTCCCAATGCTCTGTATAAGATGTCAGAGCTTTATGCAGGCATCTTGCTGCATAGGTTATTCTCCTTGCTCTGGTTAGAACTCAGAGTGGTTGGACCAGTCCAAAGCAGGCTGCAAAAAAGACAACATCTGGGATGTCTAGAGAGATGAAACTCTGGTACAACCGGTAAGCAGAGAAGATTCTTCTGACACGAATGTATGGTCTGTATCTGGAATTGAACAAAATGCCACTTACATTGGGGATGCTATAAAGTTGTCCTTGGGAGAAGGGCTATGCAAGATCTATCTAATACAGTGACTAGTAAAACTAGAGACATATATTGTAGTGGGAAGTTCTGACATTAGAAGTCAGAGGATGCTGTTATTTCAAATATTTTGGAAAAACAATCTGGTAAGGAGGAAAACTGTGCAAAAGACATGAACTGACTCATAAATGTGGACCTTAAAGGAATGTTCAAATTATAAAAGGTAACACCTATCAAGAATGCTCCTCTTGCTCCCACCCCGTACAATCACTCATCAGTGCTAAAGAACTATTTCCCTAAATCAATCTCCAATATGTCTACTTTCTCTACACCATGATCTCATTCTAGCACAAGGCCAAATAACTTGGATCTCTAAATCAGTCTCCTAACTAGTTTCACCTTTTTCACTCATGCAACCCTCTGATTCAATCTCTACAGGCCAGAGGGATGCCTTAATTCAATTCTATCATGCCTTTACCTTGTTTAAAACTCTTCAATGAATTCCCCGTGTCCTTGAGAAACAATTCTAACTCCTAAACTGGTGAAAAGGCCCTGCATGATGTCAAAATCTGTTCAGGTCTTCAAGAACACCCAGAACTTTCTCTCCTCAGTGCCTTCAAAGTATAGCTTTTTCTACCCAGTATGATATTCCCACCACTCTGCCTGATTTCTACTACTCATCCTTTTCATCCTCATCTTATTTGGCACAATCTTAAAAGTCTTTCCAGTCTCATAATATCAGTTCTGTTATTCTTTCATAGCAGTGTCTCACATGTAACCATCTCCCCAAGGAAGATATTCACTTATCCAGCCATAGGACAGGTCAAGTATCCAACAAGAATGTCTGCAGGGTTCTTAGTGGTTTCAGTCAGGCCTGAAGTCCTCTGATGGCTACTGGTACAACTGGCTGCTTCCCAGATTAATCATCATCACCTTTTATATTTTCTTGTAATGTTTTTCAGCATCTTTTTTATTCAATAGAAACAGCACCAAATATAAAGGCTTGCACTGGCTTTATTTCACTATTACAGTACTGTTTAACAAATAGTTTTAAAAAATATTTTATAAAAAATATTTAGTCTGGGTTCGGTGGTTCAGCCTGAAATCCCAGCACTTTGGGAGGCCGAGGTGAGTGGATTACCTGAGCCCGCGGGTTTGAGACCAGCCCGGACAACTTGGCGAGACCTCGTCTCTACAATAAATCGAAAATTAGCTGGGCATGGTAGCATGTGCCTGTAGTTCCAGTTGTTTGGAAGGCTGAGGCGGAAGGATCACTGGAGCCCAGCAGGTTGATGCTGGGGTGGCCGTGAGTGTGCCACTGCACTCCAGCCTGGGTGACGAAGTGAGACTCCAACTCAAAAAAGAAAAAAAAAAAGAAAAAATATATACATATTTAAAATGCTGAGGGTTTTGTATCCTATATGTATGTGTTGGTGGTAATCTGAATCTTCACATAATAAAAGTTCATGGTAATATACACCAAAGAAAAACTTTTTTTACAAAAAATAAATTAAAAATAAAAAATGAGTGCATGTGATGAAATGTGAATAAGGTCTATAGCTTAGTTACCATTATCATAGCTAATTTGAATTTCCTGGTTTGGACAACGTACTAAGGTTAGGTAAGGTGTTACCATTAGAGAAAGCTGGATGAAGGGTAAATGGGAACTCTATTATTTTTGTAACTCCTCGTGAATCTTATATTATTTCAAAATAAAAAACTAAAACAAACAAACAAACAAAAAACCTCCAAACACTAAGAACTTCTGAAATGAGTCACCAATAATGCTAAGAAATTTTAGTATGTTTCCTAATTAATTCATTCGCTTCTGTTTCTCTTCCTATCCTCTTTCCTTCTTGAAATCCCAGCATTCAAATTTTTGTCCCTATTATCTGACCACGACTACGATTTGCAGGTCTCAAATAACCTCCATGCAGTCAATTCTAATAGTTAATTAATTCTGTTATTGTCTTACCTATCAGTAGACTCACAAAGTTGTAACTTCTCTTCCTTCTTAAATCTATTTATATCTTTAGAGATGGGGTCGTACTCCATTGCCCAGGCTGAATAATAGCTCCATGCAGCCTCAAACTCTGGGGCTCAAACAATCCTCCTGCCTCAGCCTCCCGAGTAGCAGGGACTACAGGCATGCACCACCACACACCTGTTAGTTTTTAAATTTTTTTTGTAGAGATGAGGTCTTACTATGTTGCCCAGGCTGGTCTTGAACTCCTAGACTCAAGCGACCCTTCCATTTTGGCCTCCCACAATGCTGGGATTACAGGCATAAGATACCACGCTTGGCTAAATCAATGTTTTCATTAGGGCTCTGGATATCACATTCTTCTGATTTTCCTCCTAACTCAATGATTATTTCTCCTTCCTCCTCTTCTGTTAGACTGTCCTCCTCTTCATAACTAAATGGCAAAGTGCTCCAAGTGCTGTCTTCTAACATCTTTTCTTCTCTACCTACTTTCCCCTCCCTAGGTAAAACCCTATTTTAAACTCGGCACGTAGTAATATAGAACAAATACTACATTTTCGGACAGCCTTGCAATTAGGTTTGATCATGAGACTTAATTCTGGCCAATGGGATTTGAATGAAAATAAGGCAAAGAGCATGCTCTCCCAGTTTCCTTCCTCAATCTGGCTGCTTGGAAAGTGACCTCGTGGTGACCCCTCATGCACCCACCATTCATCATCGCAGCAGATATCTGCCTGATGCTAGGTAGAGCTGAGCCATTACAGCCATGGACTGTCTACTTACAAACTGCTACATGAGAGTAGAATGAAATTTTATGGTACTGGAAATCTGGGTGACTAAAGCCAGCACATCTTAACTCGTATACTGGCTTCCTGTTGACATTCAATTGATCCAACCCATTTCCTCTTCAGAACCTCAACAATCCCTCTCTGCTGGATCTTTTGCATACCTTCCTTTCCACGCTTTTTCCAGGTCCCCTGCTCAACTGTCACCTCCTCAGAGGACCATCCTCAACATGATCCTGTATAAAAGAACTGTACTTCATCATGTTCTAGCTTAAAATCTGACTTTGTCTTCAATGTTTTTATTGCTGTCTAAATATTATGTATGTATCTATGTGTTGTCCATCTTTCTCACTAGAATGTGCAATAAGCAACATAAGGCAAGGCCTTTCACTTGTACACTGTTGAATATGCAATAAGAAATGGTTGAATGGTGACTCGTAGACAACTCGAAATGCAAAAGAAAAAAACAGGAGATTGATTTCAGAGTGATGATCTTGGTGAACTCATTCACCCACAAAAATAATAAATATCCTTGGAAAATAACTAAAATAAACCATATCAGAATTCTAAAATTTAACAAAAGCCACAGCATGAACTGAAAGTTTCCATCTAAAGAAATTATGAAACTTTGGTAAGACAGCAGGATCTGTGACACTTATTCCCATTCTCCATACCTCACCAATTCTCTGGCACAGATGCCAAAAGCCAGCAGACTTGTAGCCAATAGAGAGGCTTGACCTCTTTGGGAGCTCTGTTAAAAGCACCACCCCATCCAGGATTTTGTCCAAATTTGCAGCTCCCTGGAAAATCTATTCACAGCAGTAAAATAGGAATATCACTATGACCTTACAGGAATAAAAAGGGTTTTAGGGAACTACTATGGACAACTGTATGCTAACAAATTAGATAACTTAGACAAAATGGGACAAAATTCCTAAAAAGATACAAAACTACCAAAACTGTCTCAGAGGAAATAGAACATCTGAATAGACTATAACAAATAAAGAGACTGAATTAGTAGCAAAAAATCTTCCTAAAAAGAAAAACCCAGGACCAAACAGCCTCACTGCTGAGTTCTACCAAACATTTAAAGAAAACATAATACAAATCCTTCACAAACACTTCAAAAAGATAAAAGAGAAAAAAAAATCTCCCAATTAATTCTGAGGCCAGTATTACCCTTATACCAAGACTAGACAAAGCAAAGACCTCACAAGAAAATTATAGACCAATATCCCTTATGAATATAGATGTAAAAATCCTCAACAAATAAAACCAAAACAAATTCAGCAACAGAGAGAAAGAATTATATACCATAATCAGATGAAATTTATTCCAGAAATGCAAGGCTACTTTAACATCCAAAAATTTATGTATCAATGTAATATGCCATATTACTGTACCAAAGGACATAAACCACAGATGTCTTCATAGTTACAGAAAAAGTAACTGAAAAAAGTATTCTGAAACCCTTTTATGCCAAAAACCCTCAATAAACTAAGAAGAGAATCTATATACAAATGTTCACAGCAGCATTATTTATAATAACCTAAAAGTAGAAATAATCCAAATATCCATTGACTGATGAATGGATAAACAAAATGAGTATATCTATATCATGGAATACTATCTGACAATATAAAAAATGAGGTATTGGTATATGATACAATATGGATAAACCTTGAAATCATTCTGCTAAGTGAAAAAAGTCAGTTACAAATTATATATTGTGTGACTTCATTAACATAAACTGTTGGCTGGGTACGGTGGCCCAAGCCTATAATCCCAGCACTTTGGGAGGCTGACGTGAGAGGATTGCTTGAGCTCAGGAGTTCGAGACCAGCCTGGACAACTTGGTGAGACCTTATCTCTACAATAAATCAAAAAATTAGCCAGGCACAGTAGCACGTGCCTATAGTCCCAGCTACTTGGGAGGCTGAGGTGGAAGGATTGCCTGAGCCCAGCAGTTCGAGGCATGAGTTGGCCTTGAGCATGCCACTGCACTCCAGCCTGGGCAACAGAATGAGACTCCAACTCAAAAAAAAAAACCTGTCTAGAACAGGCATATCTATACAGAAAGAAAGTAGGTTAGTAGTTACTTGGGCTGGGGAGTGACTGCTAGTGAGCATGGGGTTTCATTTTGAGGTGATGAAAATGTTGTACAATTAGATCGTTGTGATGGTTGCATGACTCTATGAATACACTAAAAAAATCACTTAACTATAAACTTTACATGGATGAATTTTATAGTATATGAACTGTATCTCAATAAAGCTGCTTCAAATCAGGACAAAACTGGACCCAAAGTGTAAGTAAAATGGTTGTCACAGGGGAAGGCAGAGGACATTTCCTCTCTGAAATGAAAATGAAAATATAATAGAAGGGTACCAAGAGAGTGGTAAATGAAGTAAAAATGTGGGGCCTTGTGTTGAAACATCCTTACTCTCTGCACCAGATTTCAGGTGTTTTTAGAAAGCTTTCCTATCAACATCTCAGAAGTTCTGCCTTCTCACAGGCCAGCTAAGTGGCTACTTGTTATGGCCTACCCAGAATGATTCATCATACTCACCTGGACACAATTCTTTTGTGTCTTTCCTCTTAACCATCCAGGGCTCTTTCTCCTGCTCCAATAAGGAGATCACATTTGGCTTAGTATCAGAAAGCCCTGCTCAAGGAATAAAAGGAACAAGGTTTTGTTGTGGGTGTCAGAATTAAAATCAGTCCATAATGATCAAGAAAGAGGACCAATTATATTAAGGGTCAGAAGAATGAGTGAAGGTCAAAGGAATAGGGAAGATAAATATGCCCAATAGAACAGTCTATTTCCAACTTCAGAAGAGACAAACCATTTTTTGGTGAGCAAAAATCATTAATTCAGCTAATTACTTGAAAGCACTTATAAAAAACTCAAAACAAATAACATTATAATTCCATAGGTCAATTCTGAATTTTGGGGTGACAGGGTAGATAAACTTACCCAGTGAGATCAGGTGGTTGTAATTTTCCAACATTACATCTCGGTATAAATCCTTCTGAGTAGAAAGCAAACATTCCCACTCCCTTTGAGAGAAGTAGATGACCACATCTTTGAACTTCAAGCCCTGAAACCACAAATAAAGATACTATTTGTGAAATCACTAGATAAAATCTTTAAGACAGTATAAAAGAAAAGGAAAAAGCAATTCAGTAAGGAAGTTTAACTGGGAAAAAATGTTGTGCTAGACCCTTCAATGTGGATGGGTCAGTGTAGAAACAAGGGTGATCAGTGTTAATGCCCACATAGTTCCTGAACATGGTTACTGCTGCAGATGTTCTCTCTGGGCACTTTCATTATACACTCAGGTCTGGGAATAAACAAAATCAAGATATGTGGTATTTCCCAATTAAATGAAACTGTGCATGCAAATACATAACACACCCTATGTTCAGCACACAACACTTCTCATTGCCTCCTTCCCGTTCTCTCATTCAAGAAATTAAATCCTAATCACTTTTCCATGTTACCACAAATTTTTAAATACATACCATTTTTACTGGCTGAAAGATACCTCATCTTATGTATTCGATGTTCTTATTTTGGCACACTAGGTTGAAAAAGTTCCCTAAGGTTCTTTTGCAGTTATGAGACATAATTTTTCAACAGCTGGCTAAATTGTTCCTCTTACCACAAAGTGTCCCTAACTATACTTTCCTTGTTCCTGAGCTACCAGAACTGATGAATAAAGATCCAGACTCAACAATGTGACTCAAGGTGTGCACGCAGTACACAAGTCCAAATGGACCCACTTATTAGTACCCATTTGGCAAAGACTCCTTGGGAACGTTCCTTATCTCCAGAGAGCTAGAGATATTGGTAGATACTGACACAGCAACAAAACAATATACATTCCCTTTTTATCACACTGGAAAACCCAAGTTTGCAACATGTGATTCTTCCACTTAACCACTTGCTTCCACTTCATAAATTACACCTCTAAGAAGGGAAGTATAAAAATTTCCAGCAAGGGTCAGTTTTCCTATTCCATCAGTACTCTTGGCAGAAGGATACCCACTTAAGAAACGCTAAGTGGTTTGCTGATGAATACTTAAACACTTGTTGGAGAACAGAGGGACATTTTAGGGATAGCAGCCAAAACAGTATCATTGACTAGAATAGGAAGAATGGGAGCAAGTTCCCAGAGAGAGTTAGGGAGGCAGGAAGTTTCAGGAAAAATAAATCTGCTGTCAAATCTTCCAAAACAAAAATAATGCATTCAGAAACACCA
>CAUYQG010068129.1:0-10307 GCA_963574415.1 Tarsius wallacei
TACCACACCCGGCTGATTTTTTTGATTTATTGTAGAGATGAGGTCTCGCTTGCCCAGGCGGGTCTCGAACCCGCGGGCTCAGGCAATCCACTCATCTCAGCCTCCCAAAGGCACGGGATTACAGGCTGAGCCACCGAGCCCGGCTTCATTTTCTTATTAGTATGAGTGCCTATAGCATCCTGCTTTTTTTTTTTTTTTTTTTGCCTTCTGTGAGCCTTTTCTCTGAGGAAAACACCTCATTTCTCACTAATCAAGTTTTCTTTTTGTGTCAGCTGGAAAAGGAAAAAAGGCATGTTTCCATAAACTCCTTGTCTTTCTCCTAATAACTTTGCTGCATCCACACAAGTATTTATTGAGCACCTTTAGGTGCTTGGTATTGCAACATAATCAGGCTCTGGGGTCAGCTACTTTTGTTTACTTTGCTGCTTTGATAACAGAACATCACATAAGTTTATTTCAGATGTAACGGCAATGTTAAAATTGACAAGTTTAATTCTTAACTTCACTAAGTAAACTTAGCCACTTAAGTCTTTTTAAACTGATTACCTCCAAAAAACCGAAGGAGCTTTTTTCTTTTACACCACCACACACCATGGTTTCCCAATAGTTCTCTTTTTTGGAGGACTTTCAATTGATGAGTAAAGTGCTTTGGAGATATTTCAGAAATTCTTTCCCCAAATGAAAACTAATCTGGCCATATATCACATAGATTTCTCTACAGATTGTTTTTTCTTTAGAACCTAAGTGCAATTACCATACAAGTATAATTTTAACCTACTTGCCCCATAATAAAAACTACCTGTCCTGAAATGGATGGATATATCTGGTAACAGATATTCCTAAAGAGCATACTCACATTTTCTAAATGCATATTTGGAATACATGCTTTAAATGTGACATACTTACAGACTAAATACACGCTTTAGCTTTCTAAAGTACGTATTAGAAATATACAGCAAGGTTATATGCAATGGTTTCTCTAAATGTAGTGTCTGGAAGTTTCAAAATGAGTTGTGGAATCTGTGTATGTCCCTCAGTCATTTTTTTAAAAAGCGTATGCCAGAAGTTGTTTAGACCACCAGGTAAAGAGGCAGAGAATATGCTGTTAGCTCTTACAGTTAACTTGTAAATCATCTTGGTCTAAGTTAACTATATATCAAACCATCACTTCCTGTGCAGTTGTTAAAAATTACTAACATATTCCTTGATCAAGCCAGATGCAACAGTTTCAGTGGAGAGAAGGTTGGGGTCTGAGACATGCTAGCTTCCAGTGTGTAGTGTGCGTATTTGATCTTGGAGCAGCAGGTAAGCCTGCACCTGCTGGGAGAGTCCAACCCATGTTTGTTTCTTCCATTGGAGAAACTTCTTTTTAAAAAATATTTTACTTTAAAGATGTGGGGTACAATTCAGGGTTAGGTATACAAATGTTCATTATGCAGGTACCTTTGTTGATGAGGTGTGCCTCCCCTCCCCTAGCAGTTTCCCAATACTGTCAATTCCACCCCTCCTCTCCTGGCAGTTTCCCATTACTGCCAATTCCTTTCTTATAGTACTATGATAATTGTTCAAGATCTGCTTATGAGTGAGAACATATACTCAGTTTTCTGTTTCTGTGATAGATCACTGAGTATGATAGATTCTAAATCCATCCAAGTTGCTGTGAAGTCAGTGGAGAAACTTCTGTCATAAACTTTCCCACTCTCCTTGCTGAAAGGGGAAGAATGTTACAAAAATTGGCTGATTGCCAAGTCCCCTGAACATGTCTATTACTATGCTTGATGAAAAGATGGTCTATGATTGAATAATGATGCTTGAGTGCTTAGATGACTACAGTATGCAGGGGATGCCTCTCATTTGCCTGAAAAGGTGCAATTACCAAAATTACTTATAATGCCTCTCCTTTAGGAGTTCACGTTAGGAATCCCTTCAGGAGAATTCATTCATGTGCTCATGCATGCATGCATTCAGTCATTTCCCTCCCTATGGTCCTAAAAGCAAGCTTGTTCTACCCATGCATCATGAACAAGATGACTCAGAAGTTTTGATATTTGGGTAAACCCCTTCAGGTCCCCTCCCACTGTGGGAGCTTTTCTGTCCTCAATAAATCCTACTTTCTCAAAAAAAAAAAAAAGTTTGATATTTAAGATAAGCTGATCACCTGATAAAGACCCAGTGGTGTGCTGGGAAATTCTTGACAATTAACTTGCCGAAAAAAATTAAAAAGTTTGATTGGTAGTGTTTGCCTATTTCTTGGTGTAAGTACTTCCACCACTGCCAATTTGAAGCTAACAATATGATGCCACTGAAGGTGTGCACAGTGGTTCTCACAAGTCATGTGAGCAAGCTCTAGCATACCACTGGATGTACTCTGAACCTAAATCTTCACTCCCTTGCTGTTTTTTTCATCTCATTCATAGGTGGACTATCTGCAGCTCCCTCAAGAGGAGTGGGGAGTTGGGGTGAAGGCAGTCTAATACAATTCCTAGCTGGGTGAGAAGTAGCCTAATAGAATTATCAAGCATGTGGATTCTGGTCCATGTCAAGTGCCTGCCTAAATTCACATCTCAGCTCTTACATTGTATTACCCTGTGCATGTGACTTATCTTGTTCTTCCTGTCTTTTCACCTTGAAGATGGAGAGCCTCGCTGGGTTAGCCTATGTTTATCCACAAATATTTACTGAGTAATTAGTTTGGGTCAAATGCGTGCAGTAGGCATTATGGGTGAGACAGAGCCTGAAACAGTTTCTCCTCTTTGAGCCCGTGGGTTCGAGACCTGCCTGGGCAACTTGGTGAGACCTCATCTCACCATAAATCAAAAAATTAGCCGGGTGTGGTAGCGCGTGCCTGTAGTTCCAGCTACTTGGAAGGCTGAGGCGGAAGGATCGTCGGAGCCCAGCAGGTCGAGGCTGTGGTGGCCAGGAGTGGCCACTGCACTCCAGTCTGGGCAACAGAGTGAGACTCCAACTTTAAAAAAAAAAAGGAATTCATAGTATAGTATAGGAGGGAGAGGTAATGCATGCAAACTGATTGCCTTGATGTAAAGAAAAAATGGAAATAACTAACATTTTGTGAGCGTCATGTGGCAGATGCTGTGATACATACTTAATATACATTATTTTATTTAATCCCGTTTTGTCATCACTTAACATATATCATCTTCATTTGTAAAACTAACATTTAAAAATTATTAGTAAAACCAAACATTTAAAAACATTTGGCTGGCCGGGCTCGGTGGCTCAGCCTGTAATCCCAGCACTTTGGGAGGCCAAGGTGAGTGGATTGCCTGAGCCCGCGGGTTCAAGACCCGCCTGGGCAACTTGACGAGACCTCATCTCTACAATAAATCAAAAATTAGCCGGGGGTGGTAGTGCGCGCCTGTAGTTCCAGCTACTTGGGAGGCTGAGGCGGAAGGATTATCGGAGCCCAGCAGGTCGAGGCTGCAGTGGCTGCGAGTGGGAGCAGCCACTGCACTCCAGTCTAAGTGACAGAGTGAGACTCCCACTCAAACAAAACAAAACAAACAAACAAAAAATTTGGCCATTTATGGTTCTTTCATGCATTATTGAGAGTTCCTTTTGATTATCCATTTTTCTGATGAGGCATTCATATATTTAAGTAAATTTTTCTAAGTTTCATATTATGGAAGTGTAAAACAGATACAAAGTAGAAGCACTGATAGGATGTTAGACTTATTATCCAATTTTGCCCGTTACCGACTTTTGGCCCATTTTGATTCATTTATATTCCTGCCCACTTTTCCCACCTGAATTATTATTATTATTTTTGAGTTGGAGTCTCACTCCGTCACCCAGGCTGGAGTCTCACTCCATCACCTGCTGGGCTCCAGTGTCGACCTGCTGGGCTCCAGCAATCCTTCCACCTCAGCCTTCCAAGGAGCCAGAAATACAGGTGCGTACTACCATGTCCGGCTAATTTTTGATTTATTGTAGATAATGAGGTCTCACTAGGTTGCCCGGGCTGGTCTTGAACCCTCAGCCTCAGGGAATCCACTCGCCTCAGCCTCCCAAAGAGCTGGGATTATAGGCTGAACCACTGAGCCCGGCTGACCACCTGGATTATTATAAAACAAGTTCCAGACATCCAATATTATTCCATCTACACTACTTTTATTTTACAGATGAGCAAAGTGAAGTTTAGAGAGTTTAAATGATTAGGTCAATGTCACACAGCTAATAAGAGGCGAAGCTGAGACCTGAACCTCAGTCTGTTTCATTCCAAAGTCCACACTTTTAACCACAATGCTAAAATTTGGGGGAGGTTTAAGTGCCTTAAGTAAGGGGAGAAAATGGGAGCATAAAAGCTCAGAAAGAATCCAGGAGAGATCTGTAGAAGAAAATAATTTCAGGCTGCTGAAATGGAGGTAGGAATTTCCAAGAGAAATGAGAAACTTGCATTGAGTCACAGAGGCAAGAGATTGCAGGTTGTGCGATGGGTGTGAAGAGTACTATTTGAGGTGTGGTGAGTGGGTTAATTTGATCGGAATCATCTGCGAGGGCTTGTTTTAAAATATAGATCCTCTTCAGACCTCCTGAGTCTCAGTTTCTGAGGCTTGGGGCCTCCAGATCTATTTTTAACAAGCTCCCCTGGAGTTTCTGATTTTATTATCTCATATAGTTTGAGAACCAAATGGAGCCATTAGCTGGAACCATCAGGGCTGTAGGGATAATCATTTAGCAATTTTATTTTTGTTTCCCACTGTGTGTTCAAACCTGTTATGTAGCCCTGAGAGAAATTCCTGGGAAGCCCATGACTTTCCTGGCCGTTATCAGTCACTCAGTTCTCCAGGCACCTCCAGCCATACGTAGAAAAGTCTCATTTCAGCAAACACATGTAATGCTCCAAGTTTTATTTAAAGGGCTTTGAAAGGGAAGGGAAAGCCCCTCCCTTCCTGTGCCAGGGCATGCTTTGGGCTGGCAGCCCACCGTGGAGAAGGAGGGCACAGGCATCTCTCTCTTTCCTGGTCCAGGCCTCTCCTCCTCTTGCTCTGCTCATCTGGAGTCCTCCAAATTTTCCAAAGCTGCATCAGAAGGACGTGAAGAGAGTAAGGGGCAGAGGAATTCTTTTACTTTAGCTCTGCACTCTGGAGAATAAATTATATTGCTCTTCCAGCTCACTAAATTGGTCTTCATATGCATTTGTCCTACTGTTCAACTTTTTTTGTTGGTTTTTAAATTTTGGCAGCCATTTCTTTAAATGTACAAGAACTTAATTTCTTTTTATTGGTGGCAGCTTCATTTTGATTTAAGATGTGACAGCCACTCAAAATCTTTTAGCATACTCACCATACTTATTTCAGAGATCTCTTCTGGTTCTTGTATAAAAGTCTACCTCATTTGGTGTTAGTTCCTCTGTTTATTCAATCTCCTACCTCTTTTTTGTGCTGTTTGCCTCGACTATTTTGTTGTCTAGATAGAAGTGTGATTCGTTCAGCATAACTGAAAAGTCATTGTGGCACAGGCAGTGAATGTGGATATGATTATAGGGGATTTGGTTTGGGAAATGCACAGGACAACCGAGATTTCTTTAAGGACTTTAAAAAGTGCTTAGCTTCTGGGAATGGGGATTCAGATGGAAGGGACTTAGGAGTACTGATCTGTTTCTCTCTCAAGCCCCAATATTACCTCATAAAATTCCCCTGTGGTAGATCCTCTATTGTATTAAGAGGAATAGTCTTTCACCCAGACAGTCAATAATGCAAATATGATTTAATATTAGGCATAAATATTAAATTACCATACCAGTAGATTACATACATTACCACGTCAGTAAATCACAAAAGAAAAAGCCATATAATGTAGATAAATGCAAAAACATGCATTCAATAAGTTTCAAAGTCCAATGCTGATTTTTAAAATCTAGTTACATAATAATAAGTGGACATGTTCCTAACATGACAAAACATAAAAAATTCACACATATACACAGAGCAAAAAACAAAAGTCATTGTTTTGCTTAATGGTGAAATGCTAAAACATTTCCCACTAAAGTGAAGAATAAAATGGGGCCTAAAATCAATATTACTAGTATCTTTTTTATTTTACAAGTAATGCATGTCATGATATAATTTTTTTGGTTTAAAAACAAATATTCATTTTCTTACAATTATGGAGGCTAGAAGTCCAAGATCCAAGTTATGATATAAAAATCTAAACTTTACAGAAAAACTAATAAAAAGGAAAAGCCCTCCCCTATTATTCCATGCTCTTTTTTTTTTTTTTTTTTGTGTTGGAGTCTCACTCCGTCGCCCAGACTGGAGTGCAGTGGCTGCTCCTGGCCACCGCAGCCTCGACCCGCTAGGCTGCGGCCATCCTTCTGCCTCAGCCTTCCAAGTAGCTAGAACCACAGATGTGCGCTACCACGCCCGGCTAATTTTTGATTTATTGTAGAGATGAGGTCTCGCCAAGTTGCCTAGGTGGGTCTCAAACCCGTGGGCTCAGGCAATCCACTCACCTCGGCCTCCCAAAGCACGGGATTACAGGCTGAGCCACCAAGCCCTGCTATTCCATGCTCTTAAAAACAATGTCAGTTCAGTAGTTTGACGTCTTCTACCCCCACCCCCCACTTTTGGACACAAAGTGAGATCAAAAAGCTAGCCAACACAATTAGACAAGAGTATAAAGTAGCGTAGCAATTTTAATTGAGGATACAAAATTATTGTTATGTACAGATGCTTCAATTATCTATTGATGTGCAACAAACTACCCCAAAACTCAGTGCTTTAGGTAATGACTATTTTATTTGCTCATGATTCTACCAGTTGGGGTGGGGTTTTTTTTCCCACTCTTTTTACGGCCTTTCCTTGTGGTCTTTTCAGTAGGAGAACCAGATCAGGGATTCCAACAGCACAAAAGCAGAAGCTGCTAGGCTTCCTAGGCTTAGGCATAGTGTCACTTTCATTCCATTTTATTGATTAAAAGCAAGTTATAGACCCAGCCTAGAATCAAGGGCAAGGGATTATGCGAGGGTGTGAATGCCAGGAGGTGTGGTTTATTGGGAACTCAATTTAACAGACAGTAAGATTTTAGTTACAGATGACCCAAGAAAATCAGCTAGAAAAAAAATTTCAGTTAAGTGATAAATAGTAGAACAGATTAAAAACAATTATATACCTACAATAGTGCTACAAAGTGTAATGGAATAAAAGTTAACATTTACAATACCAATAATATTTTATATTATGAATATTTATTTAGTCACTACCACACAACAAGTATCATGCTAGGTCTTGGCTATATAAAGGTATACAGAAGAGACTTGGGTTTTATCCTCATGAAACAGAGTTTAGAAAAGTTAAGGCTAGGCACAGTGGCTCACGCCTGTAATCCCAGCACTTTGGGAGGACAGCTTGAAGCCAGAATTCTGAGACTAGCCTAGACAACATAGTGAGAGGGAGGGCAGCTTGAAGCTAGGATTCTGAGACTAGCCTAGACAACAAAGTGAGACTTTGTCTCTACAAAAAATAATAATAAAAACCAGCTGGGTATGGTGCACGCCTGCAGTTCCAGCTACTTGAGAGGCTGAGGGAGGAGGGTCACTTAATTCTAGGAGTTGGAGGCTGCAGTGAATTATGACAATACCACTGCACTCCAGCCTGGGTGACAGAGCAAGACCTTGTCACAAAACAAAACAAAACAAAATGAATACATAATAAAATCTCTGATGTAGAGAAGAATTTAGTGTATTGTGAGCTGTTGGTATGATAAATGCTGTGTAACAAACAATTCCTAAGCTTCAATAGTTTGAAAGAACATACATTTATTGTTCTGCTGAAGCATATGCAGGTGACTTGGAGGCAGTGCTGCTTTAGGCTATGAGTTCGGTTCAGATCTGTTCCATTTGTCTCAGTAGGGACAAGCAGCTAATCGAATGTACTCTTCTCACACCAGATGACAGAAGTGCAGGAGGCTAAACTAAACGATGCACATTAATGCCTCTATTTGAAACATATTTATTTATTTACATTCCATTGACCAAAAGCAAATCACATGACCAAGTTCAATGGAGGAAATGAAGAATTGGAAACAATATTCTAATCAACCACAGTCAATAATTTAAAGTACCAAAATAAGTCCCATAGGGTTTGGGTGTCAGGAACAGGAAGGACGGTGGTGGGCTACAAGGCTGAAGAGACAGAGAGTGGACAGATCATACAGGGGCTTGCTGGTCTTGCTAAAGATGTTGAATTGCATCTAAGCACAATGCAAATCCCTCTCTCTCTCTTTTTTTTTTGAGTTGGAGTCTCACTCCGTCACTCAGGCTGGAGTGCAGTGGCATGCTCACAGCCACTCCATTGTCAGACTGCTGGGCTCAGGTGATCCTTCCGCTTCAGCCTTCCAAGTAACTGGAACTACAGGCACGCACTACCACACCTGGCTAGTTTTTTGATTTATTGTGGAGATGAGGTCTCACCATGTTGCTCAGACTGATCTTGAACCACTGACCTCAGGCAATCCTCTTGCCTCAGCCTTCCAAAGTGCTGGGATTACAGGCTTGAGCCACTGCGCCTGGCAATGCAAATCTCTTGGAGACTTTTAAGCACGGGAATGATACAATCACTTTACCTGTTTAAAAATATCCTGCTGTATGAAGAATGGATTGGAAGCCGTGAAAGCTATTGCAGGTTAAGATGGTGGTTTGGCTTGGACAAGGAGGGCAGTAGTAGAAAGGAAGAAAAGTCAATGGACTTGAGATATATTTTAGGGAAGGTTAGACTTGGTCATGAGTTGGATGTGAGTTTGAGGAAGAACTCAGAAATGGTTCAGATTCCTGACGATTGCACCAGGATGAATACAGATCTCCTAATTTCAATGGTGGGGTGGGTGGTTGGGTGACCCTGTCACAAGAACAGCTTTGAAGAGGTAAATTTAAAGTTTAGTTTTAGACATACTGAATTTCACATGGTTGTGAGACAATACTCATAAAATATCTGAGGATAAACTTAACAAGCAATGTGCAGGATCTATATGAATAAAACTATAAACCTCTATTGAAGGCCTATAAAAGAAGATTTGAATCAATGGGGTGTCAAAACTTGCACTTGGATAAGAAGACAAAATTGTAAAGATGTCAATTCTCACTAAATAAATCTATAAATTCAATGCAATTTCAATCAAATTTCAATTGTATTCTTTTCTTGGAACTTGCAGCAATTACCAGGAACTTTCCCCAAAAGAAGAGTAATGAGAAGTAACCTGCTCCACCATATCTTACAATACATTATAAAATAATCAAATTTATAACAGCAGACTACAGACACAGGAATAGACTGGTAGATCGATGGCATGGAATAAAGGATAGAAATGTATCCAAGAATAGATGAGAATTTAGTATATTATAAAGATTGAGCAAATCCAAGTGGGAGAAAAGACAGGTCATTCAGTAAGTGGTTTAAAGACAGCTGGGCCGCTATCTGAAGAAAAAAAGAAATGAAACGACACTTGCAGGTCATTCATGAAACTTTACATATTTCCTTTTATCTGCTATATACTGTTCCATGGTTTTAGTGTAGCATAGTTTAGTAAGTTATATTCATGCTGATGTACCTTTAGATTTTTTTCTTTTCCTTTTGGTCATAAACAACAGTGTGAAAGAAAATTTTTATATAGTGTCCTTGGAAAAATGTGCAAATCCTTCTCTAGGGTAGATTCTGAGGTATGAATTTGTTAATTTGTTTGGTTAGAAAGTACGGATTTTTTTTTTTTTTAAAAAAAGAAGTCCTGTTAAATTTTCCTTTGAAACCCCAAACTATGCTCTAGCAGTAATGGGCAAGATAAGAAAAACAAAATAAGCCCAAATAAAATAGATGGATCAAGTTAATAACAATAAAAGCAGAAATAAGTGAAACAGAAAAACAACAGCTAAAGATAATCAATAAAACCTAAAGCTGGGTTTTTTTTAAAAAAAAGATTGGCATTCATACAAACTTTCTGCAAGCATGATCAAAGAAAAGATAAAAAGATACAAATGATATCAGGAATAATGCGAGAGATAAAGAAGAGATTTTTAAAATTAGGAGACTACTTTATATAGCACCTTAGATAAGGTCAGAGGGTAAGACTGCATATGATGAAAACTGTCTTTTCTTTTCCGCACGTTTGAGTTCCTTGTAGATCCAAGATGTTAAGCCTTTGTCAGACCTGGAGTCGGCAAATACTTTTTCCCAATCTGTAGGCTGTCTCCCTGCTCTCTTGATGGTTTCTTTGGCTTTGCAGAAGCTTGTTAGTTTGATGAGGTCCCACTTGTCTATCTTATCTCTTATGGCCTGTGGGTTTCGAGTTTTGTTCAG
>CAUYQG010068131.1:0-42332 GCA_963574415.1 Tarsius wallacei
CGCTCCCGGCCACCGCAGCCTCGACCTGCTGGGCTCCGGCGATCCTTCCGCCTCAGCCTTCCAAGTAGCTGGAACTACAGGCGCGCGCTACCACGCCCGGCTGATTTTTTGATTTATTGTAGAGGTGAGGTCTCGCTTGCCCAGGTGGGTCTCGAACCCGCGGGCTCAGGCAATCCACTCACCTCAGCCTCCCAAAGGCGCGGGATTACAGGCTGAGCCACCGAGCCCGGCTAGGAATTTTAATTTTTTTAACAGTCTAGTCTCTGAAATTTGTAGTTATTTTCTGTATCCAAATATAGAGTAGTAACAACCATGGCAGCCTTGACCTACTGGGCTCAGGTGATCCTTCTGCCTTAGCCTTCCAAGTAGCTGAAACTACAGGTATGCACCACTACCCCAGCTAATTTTTTGATTTATTGTAGAGATAAGGTCTCACCTTGTTGCCCAGGCTGGTCTACAGTCCTTTTATCTCCACCTCCCCAAAGTGCTGGGATTACAGGTGTGGGCCACTGCCCAGTCCAACATGAAATTTTGAGAGAGAGCAAATATATAGATAAATGATCCTGAATGGGGAAACCACCATAATTTGTCTGTTTAGTTTATAAATTTAGCTCATTCTCAGTAAAATTCCAATAGAATTTGATAAAATTACTCCAAAGTTTTTGTGGTAAAATATTGATTAGATAATAGTTGACAAGTGGGACAATGAGAAATGATTTAATCCTATGTTTTTTACATTACACAGTAAGTCAATTAAAACATTAAGTTAATTCTATAAGAATAGATTATTATTAAAAACTAGGAAATACTACAGGGATAACCATATCATTGGAAGAAGTTAAAGAGCTACTCCATAAGAATGAATAGCAAAATATAAGGAAGGAAATTATGTAATTTTTCTAATAAATAGTTTTGAAGAAATTGGTTGTTTGGAAGCAAAATTAGTTTATATTTCCTAGTGCCATCTGAATTTCTGTTAACCATTCTCGAACAAAATAATAGAATGACTACAAGAAAAATAGAATAAACTATGCAATTTAAATTTATAAAAAGAATTTTTATCTTATGTATCTTTTTACTTCCATGACTGAGGACAGCTAATTTTAAAAATTGCAGTGAGGAATCGGGCACAGTGACTCACGCCTATAATCCCAACACACTGGGAGATGGAGGTGAGAGGATTACCTGAACCCAGGGGTTTGAGACCAGCCCGGGCAACTCAGCAAGACCTTGTCTCTACAATAAATTAAAAATGAGCTCGGTGTGGTGACATGCGCCTGTGGTTCCAGCTACTTGGTAGGCTGAAGTGAAAGGATCGCCTAAGCCCAACAGGTCGAGGCTACAGTGCCCATAAACGTGCTACTGCAGTCCAGCCTGGGCGACAGAGTGAGACTCCTACTCAAAAAAGAAAAAAAAATTGCAGTGATGTAGCCAGGGAAAGAATAATTTAGTCAAAGTATTCTGAATTGGCTAAAAACAATGATGTTTTTTCACCTATACTATTTTATATTTCCTAATCACTGGTTAATTGTTAACTGATGAAATTAATAAAATCTTGTTTGCAATAAATGTCAGCCCTTTTTCTATACCCTTATAACTATGGTCATACAGAGTTACAGTCTCGATTTTTAAAAAAAAACTTGGCCAGGTGTGGTGGCTCAAGCCTGTAATCCCAGAACTTTGGGAGGCAGAGGCAAGAGGATTGCCTGAGCTCAGGGGTTCAAGACCAGCCTGAGCAACATGGCAATAAATCAAGAAGTTAGCCAGGCATGGTGTTACGTGCTTATAGTTCTAGCTACTTGGAAGGCTGAAGCAGAGGGATCGCCTGAGCCCAGTAGGTTGAGGCTGTGGTGACCATGAGCAGCGTGCCACTGCACTCCAGCCTGGGTGACAGAGTGAGACTCCAACTCAAAACAACAACAACAACAACAACAAAAAACCCTCTTTCCTTTACTAAAGATTGTTCAGGTCTGTTACTGGGAAAATTATGACCGTCTAACTTTGAAAATGCATAGCAGAATATTGTCTAATAATTTAAATTGTAATACAGAGAAATTCTGGCATTCTATCTCTGGCCTTTCTGACATATAACTTAAAACATATATCTTTAGGCAATGTTTCATGAGCTCTTGCTTTGTTATTCAGGCTGCCTATGTGTTATCCAAATACCAGTACTTTGTCTGCCCAGTGGAATACCGAAGTGATGTCAACTCCTTTGTTACTGAATGTGAGCCTTCAGAACTTTTCCAGCTTCAGAGTTACTCACTTCCACCCTTTCTAAAGGCAGTGTTGAGACAGGTAAGAGTAATGGTTAAGATAAACATGATTGGGGATCCGCCACTCCAAAGATTAAACTTCCTTTAAAAGTGGGATTGAGGGCCAGGCTTGGTGGCTCATCCTGTAATCCCATCACTTTGAGATGCTGAGGCGAGTGGACTGTCTGAGTCCACGGGTTCAAGACCAGCCTGGGCAACTTGGCAAGACCTCGTCTCTACAATAAATCAAAAATTAGCTGGGCATGGTAGTGCTTACTTGTTGTTCCGGCTATCTGGAAGGTTGAGCCAGAAGGATCGCCTGAGCCCAGCAGGTCGAGGCAGCGGTGACTGTGAGTGTGCCACTGCACTCCAGCATGGGCAACAGTGAGACTCCATCTCAAAAAGTAAATAAACAAATAAATAAATAAAATAAAATTAGTTTTTTTTCCTAGAGCGTGTGTAAAGCTTCTTTGAAGCTTTGCACTGAAAGATGTTGACATGCCCTCTAGAAGAACCCTCCTGATCCCTGTCATTAGACTGGGAACATTAGACTGGCTGGTTGGCTAAAATGGGGAATCAGTCATGAATGCGTATGTGTTTGTATCTGAAAATTTTATTTTTAACTAAAGTTCATAGTTTTTGAGTAGATTAGCCAACAAATTATTTATCTCCTTGAGTGCTCAATATGTAGATTCCCAGATATTTTATCGTGTCTGAGCTGTCTGTTACCTGCTATAAAACTTCTGATGCTGCTAATGTTTGATAAAGAGCAAGGCTATTGCTTTGAGTACAGTTGCTAAAATTGGTGTTTTCAAACATCTTTCTTGAACTACACCCGTTAAGCACTGTCTGTAATTTATGATTGTAGGCTATTTAAAAAGGAACAAGAACTATGAATTTGCAAAATGATTGAACTATAGAATTCTTCTCATTTTTTATAATTCTCTCCCTAAATTCTCTGTAGTTGTCTCATTGATGCTCATTTTGGTAGTTCTCTTTAAGCTTCTTATTTTTGTGTGTTTCTATAGCATTCAACTTAGTTTTAATTTTATTTCCTCATATAAAATTAAAGTGGAGAATGCTGGCCAGGAAGAAGATGGGGCAGAGAGCTTACCATACATTGTTCTCCCATGAGCCTTAATGTTTGTGAAATTAACAAAAATGTGGTATATGCTTTTACCTACTGTTTATATCATGGTTCTTATATTAGGTGGCATGCTCAAGTACAAGTTTAATAATGTTAGTACCATGCCTACCCTTCTTTCTCCTCTTTAGGAAACAGTGAGCTTGTATCCTTTCCAGATTCATAGTATTGCTCTGTCAACATTTGCATCTTTAATTGGTCCGTTTGGAGGATTCTTTGCCAGTGGATTCAAAAGAGCTTTCAAAATCAAGGTGTGTGTTTGGATTCTTTGTTGCATTATTAGAGAATGTAACCTACTTGGAATTTGGTTCACTCTTGGTCTACATTAAGCCCCTAGATAAAAACTTTTACATCTTACTTGTTTCAGCCTCACAGAAAGGCTGCCTAGCTGATCCGAGTGCATTCTTTCTCAGTAGGTTTTGGTCATACCGTGTTAATACATTTTAAGTGTTATATCAGCTTTGTTTATAGAAGTGGGATGGGATGCGCCCCATAATGTTGGTTTAGACACAGAATCTTGGTCTTGCAAGTGCTCATCCAAGAATCTAGACCTGAATCGTCTGAGGCTTAGTGTTTTGCCACTGTCTCACTTGATGGACATGCAGAAGAGCCTCTGGATAGGTCACCATTCATTCTGCTAGATAAGAGGTCATCAGACTCTTTCTGTTTGAAAGAGTTTGATGTTCTGTTCTTTAGGTTTTGCAGACCATATGTTCTACTGCAGCTTCTCAACTCTGACTTCTGATGTTGTAGTGTGAAAGCCCCCATAGACAATATGTCAGTGAATGAACGTGGCTGGGTTTTAATAAAACTTAATTTATAAAAAATAGGCTAGATTTGGTCTCTGGGACATAGTTTGCCCACCCCTGCCCCGGATACTTAAAATTATCCCTACATGTTATGTAAGATCATCATAAGGCCACATGCTATCTCCATAGTATTAGCTTAGCCTCTCACACATGGCTTCACTAAGCTGGGGTGGAATGTTGTGCTATCAGGGGTTAGAGAGCAGCTGTTGAAGGTGGGATGATCAGGGAAGGCCTCTCTGCGGAGGTGCCACTTAGCAGAGATCTGAGGGAAAAGGAGAATAAGTCCTGCAGATAAATCTGTGCAAGAGCATTCCAGAGAGCACAGAGGAATGGAGCAGGTTTGCCTGTTTGAAGTTGAGCTAGAACGCGTGGCTGTGGGCAAGAGCAGGAGATGAGGCTGCGGAGTCGGGAGGGGCCAGACCAGGTGGGCCTGAGAGGCTAGGGAAATCAGTTTCCTCGGTGAGCACTTGCTGTGAGGAAATTACCACGTAAGGTGGAATGCAGTATATGACAGCATACAAGGTGTTATCCCTGTTTTCATGATGCTCACTGCCTGCTAGGGGGCACAGCATATGTCCACAGAGAACTCCAGCAGCTGCCATGTAGGATAAGCGTCTTGCGAAGTACTGCTAACAGCAGGGTAGCACTGGGTTCCCACAGTGCTCTCATGCTTTCAGATAGTAGGGAAGGGCAGAAGTTAGTTGGCAAAAACTAACCAAAGAATTTTTCAATGGTTGTTTTAAACAGAGAAATGTTATATTTAGAATGCTCCTTTTTTTTGATGGTCTTCAATTAAAGGTTTTTTGTTGAATTGTGAAATTTTTTTTGCGTGCCTGAAATGAAGGAGCTATTGCTGTTGCATTTGAGGTGTTTCAAAGAGTGATTAGTCATGTGCATTTCTGGGGCACTCAGACATGTGGATATATCTGTACAGAGTCAGTGTGTAGAGGCTTAATACCTGTTCTCTCAATTTGGCCATTCAATGGCTAACGTGTCCCAAATAAGTTAGCTGTGATTTTCTTTTTACCTTAATACTTTAAAAAAAGAAGAAATACTTATCATAGCAGTAAAATGTTTATTTCAGAGTAAGAACTGTTAGGATAAACGTGAATTGGAATGAGTTATACATCTGTCAACAACACTAAAATAGCTCCCCAAATAGTTACACAGAAGGATAGGCTATAACAAAATTTGATTAGCAATAGCTGATAGAATTTTTATTTAGAAAAAGTTTTAACTAAGAAAAGTCGTGTTAAATTTAAGTGTTTATTTAGTGTTGAAGACTGTGGGTCAGTTCAGAAATCATTCTAAAATGGGAATGTATTTGGAAGATGTGGTTTTGATCTCTTGGACATATTCTATTAAGTTTGAATTTAGTAAAAAAATTCAAGAGTGAAATATTTTCCTTATAGAATGAGTCCATGATGCCAAAGAGACACTTACAGATAGGAATGTTATTACTGGTGATTTTTTGAAAATTTGCTAATATATTTGTTTGTTTTTAAAGGATTTTGCAAACACCATTCCTGGACATGGTGGAATAATGGACAGATTTGATTGTCAGTATTTGATGGCAACTTTTGTGCATGTGTATATCACAAGTTTTATAAGGTACTTTTACATTAAAAAAACTATTTTTAGGTGATTTCTTTGAGTTCTCATCTTCACTGGCATGAGTTTCAATAAGTTGACTCCTGTCAATGGGAATCTGTAATAGCAAAATGAATGGGTGGCCCCTGGAGGTGTTCCTTGAGTGGTACGGTTAAATTGTCATTGTTTTACATACACTTGAGCAAGTTTAAAAAAACAATAGTATATATCAGGACCAAGTTAAATATCCAGTTAATATGCATGATATTGGATTTGAAAGGTGAAAATATTTAATTTCGCAACTGTGGGCATGGTAATGATCATGAATGTAAGAGTTAAGGAGGAGGAGAACATAATTCATTCAGTCTGCCAATTATTGCTCAAGTGCCTGTCACGTCGTAGAATGTTCTAGGCATGAAGATAGCAGAAAACAGAACAAATCCAGTCTTTGCCCTCAGTTTTTTTGTTGGGAGTGGGGTTGGAAGAAAAAGGACAATAAACAAATAAGTATAGTTTGTTAGATCATAAGTGCTATGGATAAAAACAGAGCAGGCCAGGATATCGTGGGAGTGTATGGGGGTAGCTGGTGGGTGGGTGGATGGGTGTTGCTATTTTATATGATATGGTGGTCCATTCTTGTTATTAAAGCTTAATATTTTGGGTCTGCCTTGGAATACCAGTTTGGGTGTGAAGGCCAACCACATAAACCACATGTTAATTTTATTTTCTGTGGTCTCTACTGGGTGCCCAACAGACAGAACACTTATTAATAGAACCTGAGCCATATAAAACATGGATTTTCTTCACAGAGCTATTTGGAGGGAAACTCATATTCAGAGATCCCTAAATCCACATTTTAAATATATACCCATAGCAGTATGAGAATTTTTGTATTAACTTTTTTGGGGGAGGTAGTCTTACTAGGGATTTATCAATTTCATTAGTCTTTTTAAAGAATCATCTGGTTTTGCTAAATTTCTTTACTGTGTATTTTCTACTTCATTGATTTTTCACTCTCATTTTCATTCCTTTATCCTTTTTTTGGTTCAGTTTTCTGTTCTTTTTCTAGTTTCTTGAGACAAAGTTTAGGTTGATTTTCAGCCTTGCCAAGTATATCTGTTAAGACTATAAATTTCCTCTTAAATAAATCTTTAACCTCACCCTGCAAGGTATGATATTTGTATTTTCATTATTCAGTTACAAATATTTTCTTGTCTCTAGCATTGTGTCTTCTTTTAACATGTAGGTTATTTAAAAGTGGACTGATTTGTGTCCAGACAAATGCAAATTTCCCCATTTTCCTTCCTGTATTGCTATTTGCGTTAATTCCATTGTGGTTAGAAAACACACCCTCTATGATTTCAGTATTTAATGGTTTTTGAGACTTTCTGGCTTATCATATTGGTTATTCTGGTATGTTCCACGTGCTCATGAAACAAATGTGTGTTTTGCAATTATTGGATGTAGTGTTGGATGTGACAGTTGGGTGAAGTTTAATTAAATCTGTACTTATTTTGGGGGGCTTTGTTTTGGGGTTTTTTGATCTGCTTATTCTGTCACTTACAAAGAGAGCCAAATTTCTCTCACTAATTGTAAATTATCTTTTTTTATTTCTATTACTGTACATTTTTGCTTTATATCTTTTGAGGTTGTTAGTTATATGCAAATTTAAGATTGTTGTGTTGGTTGAATTGATCCTTTTGTCATTACATGATAGCACCCTTACTACTTGTTTTCAAGCCTACTTTGTTGGGTATTAGGATAGCTACATCAGCTTTCTTTTGGTTAGTGTTTGCATAGTGCTTCCTTGTCCCTCCTTTGATTTTTAGCATGCCTTTCTCCTTATATTTAATGTATTTCTCTTTTCTCTTCAAACAGGCATATAGTTAACTGTTTTTGTGTCTGTTTTGCCTACTCAGTTGACAGTATTTGTCTTTTTAATTGGAGTATTTAACCTATTTGCATATCATTTATTTATTGATACATTTCTGTTTTAGTAATTAGTGGTTAAATCTTTAGAAATTTATTTTCTGAAAATGGCAGTTTTTAGGACATTAACTCCTACTCTCTTCTTTTTTTTTTTTTTTTTTTTGAGTTGGAGTCTCACTCTGTTGCCCAGACTGGAGTGCAGTGGCCGCTCCCGGCCACCGCAGCCTCGACCTGCTGGGCTCCGGTGATCCTTCCACTCAGCCTTCCAAGTAGCTGGAACTACAGGCGCGCGCTACCACACCCAGCTAATCTTTTTATTTATTGTAGAGATGAGGTCTCGCCAAGTTGCCCAGGCGGGTCTCGAATCCTACTCTTTTCTAAATGATCTGCTGTTCTCTCAGCAGAGGGAAGTCCTAATGGGCCATGCTGTCCACTTTTCAAAGCAGATCTGAAGACTACGAGAGATACAGTGAGAATGCCAGGATGCAGCCAGCTGGGAGCACCTGCTTGCACCGTTTTGCATTTAGCTGAACTTGCTAGAATAGCCTTCCTTTTCTCGGTGGATCTCCACTCTGGGTTTATGCTATGAAGTTGCTAAATCTTTTGAAGAATTGAAATAAGACAAGCTGTTTCCAGACTTGAGCCTGAACGGCATAATGGCCACAGGTTTTTTGGCAAATGAGTTGAGCCATGTGCATGAAGGTGACCCATGGAATGGCTACCCGGAGCTCTTGTGCAATTTTTAGTCAAGATTTTTAAAGTAAATTGTTCCTCTACTCATCCTCACTGTGATACCACTATATAGCAGGCATTTCATTGCTGCTGGGATTTCTGCTTCCTGTGATTCTATTTGAATAGGCTTTACTGTAAATCATACATTGATTTACCCATGGAAATATCTCTCAGAATTCTGTGCCATCCTCCATATATTACTTACATTTTGCTTTTTAAAGCAGATCAGCTTTGATTTTGTTTTCTGTAGACTTTCTTTGAAGTCTGTGGCACCTAATGCATATCTCAGGTAGGGTCTTCAGTGCTGGGCTCAGGGCTTTTGTGTTCTCTGTCTTGGACATTCAAATTCCCTGGGGATATTTCTTCAACAAAGTCCCTTCCGTAGTATAAAGTTTCTTGAAGCTAAACGTTTAAGTTTTGTTTGTATGCCTTCCTTTTTATTTGTCCTTCATCCGCTAGGCTCCTTTTCTTACATAATAGTTTTTGTGTCTCGTCCAATCTCATGCTCTGCCCCACCTCTAATGTATGTTGCTCTTTTGAGAATGTCCATGGAACTTAGATTGGCAACCCTAAACTGCTCTATATTGAGCCTGGGCTTGTGCCTTCTTTCCACATCTAGGCTGTGTGCTTCTCAGAGTTCTGGGTGTTTTATCCCCTCAACACAAACATTGGATACTCAAGTGAGCTCTTATTAGCTGTTTTAATTCCATAAAGATGGCCACTCTGCCCTTGAAAGGAATGGTTTATTTTAAATCAGGGGTATGCGCTTCATTTAGTCCTATTAAAATAGCATGAACTTTGTCTTCTCTGCCTTATCAGGGGCCCAAATCCCAGCAAAGTGCTCCAGCAGCTGTTGGTGCTTCAACCAGAGCAGCAGTTAAATATATATAAAACTCTGAAGACTCATCTCACTGAGAAAGGAATCTTGCAACCCACATTGAAAGTATAACTGGATCCAGAGAGGGAGGGACTGACGAGAAGAAATTCTGCAGAAAAGCACTGACAGATAAAACTTTGTAATTGTATAGAAAAACGGTTGAACATGCAATAGATTGACATTTTACGACATGAATGTTTCTCTCTGAAATTACTGTGAATATTTAACAAGCACTTACTTGATCTAAGTTATGAAATAAGTAGCAAATCGCCAGCAAAATATCCTGTTGTTTTTCTAAAGTGTATTTTCTGATGTGAACTTCCTCTTACTTGCTAGATTTCATAATTTAAAAGACTTATATTTGAAAGAAACAAACACTATAAAATAGTATGTTGAGGATGTCTTGAGATCACACCTGGCAGTGTGCCCTTTTGCACAAATATTTACTTTTGCACTTAAATTAAGAGTTGCTCTTAATTTTAGCAAAATGTCTTATGGAAGGCACAACAGGAAGTCAGTTCTCCTGGGCTTCCTCCTCATGTAGTCTGAAGTATTTTCTAAAAGGCTTAGTTGGATCAAAGGAAAAAAAGGATTGTTCACTCTCCAAAGAAGTAATCATTTGCCAGGGAGAATAGTCTGCTCTTAGGTAGGTTCAAAATTAAGCAGACGGAGGCTAAAATCTCAGCCACAACTGGTTTGTTAGTAGGAGCTACTATCAAACTCTACTTCTGATCAAATTGTTTGGAAACAACGACCTCGCAAAAGCTTTTCAAGAGAGTTCTGCTGTGAAGAGCACAATGTACAGATCCCCCACAGGTGATCTCAACAGAGGGCTGCAGCTCGGAGGACAGCACAGAACAAGGCGTGAGGCACAGACCACCTGCTGGCCAAGTGCTCTCCTGTTCCTTGGTTCCCTGTGACTGGCTCCCCTAAGTCCTGACCACGAGCACATAGCAAGGTCAGCGCAGGGTGGCAAGGCAGGTGGCAGCTGGGGCGGGGCAGGAGATGCTCAACTGAGAAGTAACTCGCTCCCTGTCCCGGCTGCCCCTCCAGGTGCCCAGTGCATCCTGCTGGCGCCTCACCGAGAAAGGAGGAAGATCTGCCTGGAGACCCTGTCCCCAGCTAGCTCCTGGAGTGGCTAACCTTTGTCTGTCGCCCTCTCGAATCATGTCATAAAATCCGAGGACATCAGCTGGTCATTTTTTCTTCCAAGAATAAAAATCAAGCAGATGTGATTCCTACCAAGAACAAAAAGCACACAAATGCCAAACCTTCTCTTTGGTAGACTGGACACTGGAACCAGGGAGTCCATTTCTTATCAGTTGACATAAATAAGTGAGTGTTGCTGTGTGCTCTAGACACCTGCATTTATTATATTAAACAGTCAACACTAAAGTTTCAACAGTTGCCCAGTGCTTCTGGTTAGATGTTCAGAGGGGATAAATAGCTATATTTTGAAGAATGTTTTGCTAATGAAGAGAGTAAATATTTTTGTTTAAATCAGCAACAAATTTTAATTATTTTATATTTCCGTCCAATAACTAGACTTAAACAACAGATCACAGACCTGCCTGGGCTCCTCAAATGCCGTCCCCCAGCCAGCAACCTCATCACGCGTCACATGATTAGAGTGGGCTCGGGCACACTCAGAGCCAGGAGTCCCACTTCTTGGTCTGACAGACATTTTGTTGACGAGTCACCACTGAATGTGTTCTGTTGGCCTATTTTACACTATTCCATAAAAATCTAGATCTGGTATTGGAAATGTTATTACAGGAGGGCATGATCACTTTAAAAGTCAGGCCACCTACAAGTTAATTTTCAGCATCTCGTGTTTTAATTTTTCCATGAACAGTTTCAACTGTTGGTCATAAAAGAATTTAGGATGCCAAAGTTTAAAAAGTGAAATGAAAATTTTGTGCTAGTAACTTAACTTTAAAAAGTTGGTAGTCTGTGTAAGCAAGAACTCCTTAGAGATACACAGAAGACTACTGTTTTTTATTTAAAGTAATTGGTGAGGCATTGATATACAGAATTATAAGAGCATTGCTGAATACAGGTATTGTCAATCATTATTATAAACAAAATATGAAGCTAGAAATATTTGGAGTCCCAATAATAGCTTTCCTCAAATATACTTTTAGAGTTGGGTGTACATCATCCTATATGTACAAAAGTAAATTCTTAATTTTAACGGAGCTCTAACGATTGACCTTTTTAGCATACTTTTATAGCATGTACATTAAAATAGAATATATTTTAGCAAAAGATTGCCATAAAAACCTGACTTTAATCATTTTTATATTTGCACTGTGAATAGGGCTTAAATTTCAGTGTATCGATGTGATGGTGGAAAAATGACAAACTAGGAATTTCTTTCACAGTAATGACTCATTGTTCCAAATTTGCTGTTTTGGGAGGTACTCCTGTGGTATTCCTTGCTTGACTTTCTAACCTGTGGGATGCAAATGGTTCTTCAGTGCTTTTCCCCTTGTAGTGGTGCATATACATTTACTATCTGAGAGTAAATGGCCACACACACCCCTCTTTTATCATTTGTAGAATCCCCTTATTTGCACTTTGGTTTGAAAAAAGATAGTATCACCTTGTTCAATGAAAAGAAGCAGAAACCATACAAAGGGTACATGGGTGATAGCTTATGATATGTGTCAATCGGTTCTCTGAATCTTATTTACTGAAGCCGAGGTAGGAAAATAAAAGTGAAATAAATTACATTTTGACTTTGTGACTTTGTTGTGTCATTTTCTCATTGGAGAAGAAATATTCACTCATCCAGCTAGTATTTACAAAATAATGGTGAGTATACGTAAGTACCGATTGTGTGTATTCCATCACTGACACCTACGGTGACATCTTCATGGCTGGGGATAAGTAAATCCTGGTGATGATTGAGCATCTGTATGTGCTGAGTGGCAGTATCTTCTCTTTTTTGTTGGAGTCTCACTCTGTCACCCAGTTGGAGTGCAGTGGCACTATCATAGCTCACTGCAGCCTCGACCTTCTGTATTCAGGGGATCAGTCCTTTCACTTCAGCCTCCCGTGTGGCTGGGACTACAGGCCTTCACCACCACACCCAGCTAATTTGATTTTTTTGTAGAGACAGGGTCTCACTATGTTGCCCAGGCTGATCCTGAGCAGCAATGTCCTCTTAATAGAGACTGAGCTTCTATGGTACTTGCAGTTTGTAATTATGTGCTTGTTTTGGTGACTCTCTGGATAATGTCCAGTCCTCACTAGAGCTCTCAACCACTCAGAGAATGGGGAAGTCTGTTTTGGCTGCCATTATGCCCTGTGGCCCGACGCCAACACTCCATAGGCTCTCAAGCTCCTGAAGAGTCTGGGGACCCAACTGTGCACATTCCCACTTGTCTCTGGACAACTCCTGGTCCCCGCCCTGGAGTTTTTTGGAGTTTTTATTTTGCATAGCTGTGAGGTAGAACTCAGTGTTCCCTGCTCATAGGGTTGTCTTAAGGATCCAGAAAACTCACATTGTCCAACACAGAGTAGCTGACTCGTAACTCTTAGTTTCCTTCTTTCTTGCTGTTTGCGCATTTTCTGTTGTCCATCTCTGGTGGGAAGGGACAGGTTGTAGGACTGAGCAGAAAGGTAACCACCTTGGCCACATTTGTTTCAGGTGGTGGTAATACAAGTGTTCCTTGAAAGGTAAACAGCCCCTTGGTTCACTGCAGCAAACCGAACTGTCTGTCTGATCCAGCACTGGGCTTTGTTCTGGCATGAAGAAAAACCTTAGAACGTGTAGTGTCCTGCCTAATTGCAGAGATGGATACAGAGGTAAAAGCCATGCGAGGTGGTTGTTGCTCAGGGTGATGGCAGATACACAGACCAGGTGTGTGGGAATACAGGCGATCGCCATCTGACCCCAGCTCAGCACCTGTGTGTCCTGAGACAGCTCACAGCCAGACCTTTCTGTCCCCTCCCGAAACTTATGAAGTTTAAAATTCACTCATCTAAGAGGCTCTATTTGGGAGACTATATGCAGTAGCTGCAAATACAAATCAGGTCTAGATAATTTAACCCAATCAGCAGCCTCTCCTACCTTAATCTTCTTGTCTTCCTGTACAGAAATGGAGACCTTAAATCATCACATAATGATTTTTACAGTATGGTAATTATACCTCAAAGTTGTTAAAATGTCCAGTTGGAGAGTCTGCAGTGATGGGATGTGGTGAGCAGTATTCCTGGTCCAGGTATGGGACAGGGAAAGGCTGCAGCTGACCCCAAGTGGACACCCCACAATGAGCACAGCCATCCTCCTTGACTTGTCTGCTGGGCAGGGTTGAGGGTTAGGGGCCGCCCTGGAATATTTCACCCTCCCCAGTTAGGCTGGACTAGGAGAAGGAGGGGAGGAGGTCTTCTCTGGCATTCCTACAAAGACCCTGTGGCTTCTATCCTGGTGATGGGCGGGTTGTTCTCTCTGTGGGGAAAATGTGCTTTGCTCAAGGTGCCCTCAAGGGCTAAGGAGCTTTGAATGTTTAAGACCAAACCTCAGTGAGTTTCACACACAAGTTCAGGTGTGTGGTCCATGCAAGTTCAAATTCAACACAAAAATGAGTTAAGATTTCTACAAAAGCAGATCACATTAAAGCTGCGGGTAAATCAAGGGCTGCCTCTCATTCCTTCATTGGTTTACTGAGCAGCTACTCTGCCAGGCACAGTTCTAGAACTCCACAGCCGTGATCAAAACGGAAATCTCAGTCATCATGTAGCTCACACTACTGGGGAGATGCACAAATAATGTCTAGTGTGTCAGATTGTGGATGAATGCTACACGGAGGGGAAAGCCAAGAAGGGTGATGGGAGACATTAGGGACAGGCATTGCTGGTCAGGGAGGGCTTCGCTTGGGTGACACTTGAGGGAGAATGTGCAGGAGGAAGACGATCCAGGGTGGGATCTTTGCAGGCGGAGGGCAGAGCTGAGCACAGAGCTGAGGGTGTGGGGGTGAGGAGGTGAAGAGCCCTGTAGGAGTCGGCCCAGGGGTGACAGGACCCGGCGTGGTGGCGGGCTCACTGTCGCTGCTTTGCTGAGAACCAATTATGGGAGGCAGAGACTGACAAAAGTCACAGCACCCAGCCCTCAGACTGAGGATGGGAAGGGTATTAATGAGAATTAGTTCACAGCAAATCCACATAGAAAGGAGAGAGAAGATCAACAGCATAACACTCAAGAAAGGCGGGCAAGCGCCAGGCACCATGGCTCATGCTTGTAATTCCAGCACTTTGGGAGATGGAGGCGAGAGGACTGTTTGAACCCAGGGGTTCAAAACCAGCCTGGGCGACTTGGCAAGATCTTGTCTTTGTGATATATTAAAAAAAAAATTAGCTGGGTGTGGTGGCATGTGTCTGTAGTTCCAGCTACTTAGAAGGCTGAGGTGGAAGGATCACCTGAGCCCAGCAGGTATGGTGGCCATGAGTGTGCCAATGCACTGGATCCAGCCTGGGTGACAGTGAGACTCCGACTCAAAAAAAAAAAAAAGGGCAAGAGGCAGGAAAAATGTTTGCAAGAGACCAAGAACCCAGGTATGGGGGTACTAGAACTTTCTGGGAAGGCTTTGTATCACAGAACTTAATAAGAATATGAATTCAAGGAAGGATCAAAGATGAGATGATAAAGTAACAGAATGATGTGAGCATGAGGATTGCAGAGCTAAGGAGGGTCGTGGAAGACGGCATTGCTCCTACAGAATTAGACACAGAAATGGAATAGACTTGCTGAGAATTCAGTGACACCTACAGGGGGCAGCCCTCTCATTTAGAGGCTAGGAAGTTCTTAGGGCAGTGATGTCATTTTTGTCTCACCCTTGAGGCCCAGCAGAGCATGCATCAGCACAAATACAGATTGCTACCTAGGCAGGAAACAGACATCTGCAATGGCGGGTCTGAATGTGAACAGCACACTTGACAGCCTTACCCTGGGAGAACTTTGCTTCTTCCTTCCTCCTGGCAGGAGCAGCCAGCAGAGCCAGACAGAAAGTATCCTCAAGTTTATAAACAAAGACAGTTTAGCTGACCTTTGCACCATGGTGTGTTTCTCTAGAATCAGTTTGTAAAGGTGTGGCTTCCTTTTATGAACGGGAATCACATTCTTAGGACAGCGGCTATGTGCAATTTGTATTGGGGCTTGAAGACAAGATCATAAACAGGTTGATTTTCTCTAAAGGACGTTGTCCTCCACACTGGAATATAGCTTGCAGCTCTTTGCCTTTGCTGAGCAGGAAGGCCAAGGTTGCAGTTCTAATGTTTTATCTTCTTGATGAAGCGGGGTATGATTATGTGTGGACTGTATTAACACTCTGAGCTCACATGCACTGGAGTCGCCTACAAGAAAACTGAGAAATGCACACTGGGAGCTTCTGGAAAGAGCATGGGCCTGGGCACCAGAGCCTCAGGAGCAGTGCTGGGTGCTCCAGTGGCAGGTAGCCAGGCTCTGGATGCCACACGCCTCTAGCAACCACTGCCCTCTCTTGTGGGACGAGGTATGGGTTTGATGACCTCTCTGAACTCTTCTCACTCTAACCTTCTGCCCTGTATCTGATGGAGATGTCCCTCTGTGGGCTTTTTGTTTAGCATTCATAAGATGTTCTTATTTCCAAATTAACACTATCATGTACTGAGAACCCATCCGTCTAGCACTACCTTCCCTGTATCTATTACACACTGAATCCTTATAGCAGTTCTCTAGGAGCAGGCATTATCAGACATGTTCATGTAAAGAAACTCAGTTGGATTAGCTGCGCATGGTGGTGCCTACCTGTAGTTCCAGCTACTTGGAAGACTGAGGTGGAAGGATCGCCAGAGCCCAGCAGGTAGAGGTTGCGGTGGTCGGGAGCGTGCCACTGCACTCCAGCCTAGGTGACAGAATGAGACTCCAACTCAAAAAAAAAAAATAAAAAGAAACTCAGACAGAGAGAGGTTAAGTCACTTGCCCAAGATTACACAGTAAGTGGCGAATGGGGGACTTACCCTGCAGGCTGACTCTAACCAGCAGATTATACCTCTTTACCTAATATTAAAAGATTAGTATTGTTTCTTTTACATGATCAAAATTTTCGAACCTTGTCTGGAACAAGAATGTGATTTTTAAAAGTTCTAGAAATCCCAGCACTTCAGAAGTATGCTCTCTGTGTTGCTATAAGCTATGGAGGTGGTAACCCTGCACAAAGCCCAGTCTGGTGTGATAGAACCGGCTCTTGCCCCTGGCAGGTTTCAGTGGGAGCCCAGTTGAAAGCACTGGGTTTATAGCTGGGAGTATCATTACCAAGTGAGATTGCACACATACTACTTTATAATCTAGGCATCATCTCATTCATCTTCTCCTTGGTCAGTGGTTCTCAAAGCCTGGTTTCCAGATCTGCAGGAGTCCTGAGACCCTTTCAGAGGGTTTGTAAGATTTTCATAATTCTAAAACGTTGCTTCCCTTTTCACCGCATTGCTATTTATACAGAGACCCAAAAGCAATGGTGGGTAAAGCTGCTGGAATCTTACTATGAATCAAGATGGTGGCACCAGACTACTGGGAGTAGTGATCGTATTCTTCATCACCAAGCACTTGCATTAAAAAAAAAAAAAAAAAAGCAGGGCGTGGTGGCTCATGCCTGTAATCCCAGCACTTTGGGATGCTGTGGTGAGAGGATTGCCTGAGCCCATGGGTTCGAGATCAGCCTGAGCAACTTGGTGAGACCTCATCTCTACAATAAATCAAAAAATTAGCCGGTTGTGGTGGCATGTGCCTATAATTCCAGTTACTTGGAAGGCTGAGGCAGAAGGATCACCTGAGCCCCCCAGCAGGTCAAGGCTGTGGTGGCCGTGAGCGTGCCACTGCATTCCAGCCTGGGCAACAGAGTGAGATTCCAATTCAAAAAAACCAAACCAAACCAAAACAAAAAACAAGTGCCTGATTGAAGAGTGTCCTTGGAGAATTAGTGAAAATGATGATTACTTTTACCAAATCTTGACCTCTAAATAGCGTGACATGGAATGAGATTTGTCCGTAAAGCTCCTGCGCACCAAGGTGCAGCTGTTGCCTCAAAGAGAGGCACTTGTGTGATTGAGCTGGGTGCTGAGTAAGCTGCTTCTCTAACGGAACACTGTTTTTACTGAAAGAGCAACTGACGGACTATGATTATGTGGCAGAAATGTTCTTGAAATTTACATTTCAAAGAAAAACAGCAGACTATTTACTGACAACAATAAAATTTTAGGTTTTAAAGCAAAAAATTAGATTTTTAGAATTTTAGAAGAATTAGATTTTTAGAATGTGACATAATTTCCTGAGACTGCTGGTGGTATTTTTAATGATATAATCATTGTTTAACATCATACAATATAATGAAATATGTCAACATTTGGGAGATGCACTGCAGTGGTAGTGGTGATGTACTTCACGACATCAGTGGACCCATAAGTATTTATTTCTGTCTCTGGTGCTTAAATCAGGATTTAAAATTTTTAAAAAAATAATCAATGCATGATGCAGTAAAATTATGGATGGGTAAAAGACACATTCAAAGTGTAAACAAAAGAGACCAATGGGCCTTAGTGTAAGAGAGTATGAAAAATTCATTGTATTTTTTTTCCATATAGCAGTCAATCTTTAAGAAACTTAAACTGCTGGGCACAGTGGTTCACACCTAAAATCCCAGCACTTTGGGAGGCTGAGGCGGGAGGATTTTTTGAGTCCAGAAGTTTAAGACTAGCCTGGGCAACATAGTGAGACCTCGTCTCTACCAAAAAAAAAAAAAAAGTATATATATGTACGAGTCTTCATTCCACCTCGGGGCTCTCCAAACACCACGCATTTCTGAGTGTGGTATCTTGGCTTCAAGCCATCTCTAGCAAACATCAAAAGAAATGAGAAAAGAGCTTTGCAAGAGGTGGGGAAAGAGAATATTCATAAAGCAAGGAGACTGAGCCAATTCCATCAGATGGGTCCCAGTGAAGCATGGAGAGAACATTCTGCTGAAAATAAGAAGCCACTGGCAGAAAGGAACTTCCTGAAGATCATCTGCTTGCCTGTTCTTTTAAACTCTGAGAATGTCTGCATTAGAGATCCTGCACTGCCCATTCTGCCTTTCTCAAGGGCATCAGAATGATGGGTAATGATGTATTAAAGACACGGGAACTGTCCTAGGCTTGCTTCCTACTACTACATTTTTAAGAAACTGCTATTGCTGTTGGTTTAGAAGTCTTGGTGTTCTTTCCTCTTCTGCCACTAAAGTGGATTTGTACTGAGGTAAAATTTGTAATAAGCACAGTATCCTCGAATTTGGGCACTGATATTCAAGCTTAACACAAATTTAGTTATCTTTAGAAAGAGGCAAAGTAAAATCATCTAGACAGCCTACATATCTACCAGGAGGGTATTTAAAATCCAAAAGTTAATAATAAAAACGGAGTTGGCCTCAGACTGAAGGCTAAACTGGAAACACCAGCAGGTCATCGTGGCTGCTGCACCTTCAGAAGGCGGGAGGACACCGAAGTCATTCTGCTGTGACTACAGGAATGGGGGACAGACTCACATTCACACTGCTGCTGACTTCTCACTGTCTAGTGGTTAGGGAATATGATGCAGGCAAAAAGGGCCCAAACCATGCAGCCCATCTCCTTCTGCAGGTCCAGCCACATGAGCATCACCCCAGGGAGTTCAGCCTGACTGGAAAGCTCAGCATGCAGAAAGCTTGGTTTTTAAGGATGGATCAACACAGAACTGGAAGGGAGCCTTAACTGCCAACACCTCTGCAGCCTTAAGCAGGTGCTTCTGAAAAAGATACCACTAGAAAAGAACTATACAAAGTTCAGGGAATTTTGATACTTTTTTTTTCCCTCCCTGCAGAACTGACTTAAAAACAACTTTTTTTTTTTCTTTTTGGTGGTAAATAGTAGGTATTTATTTGAAATGAAAAAAAATTACTTAAATACCTGGGCTATTGCATTTAATCATGTATTGTAATTGTGTTACTCTACCTTTTTGCATCAGAGACAGGTATACAATGAACATTCAGAGATCACAGATTGCACACTAGATAGTCATTCTTCAGGCCTTTTACAGAACCACCCAAAACAGACAGTGGATCCTGTAGTACGGTACAAAAGTCCACAGTCAGTCCAGTCTTAGCCAGTATCTTCCATTTACTTCTGTTGCTGTACAAATAATTGACCATTACCAGGGCTTACAAGTTAATAACAGGACAAAAAATATACATTGCACTGACACAAAAAGTCAGCTGTGTTAATAATCATGCAACAAGTAACCAAACTTGCTGAAATTAAAAATACTTTCTAAAAACAGTTTTAACGGCATAAATATTTTATACACAGTTCATTTACCAAAACAAAATGTATTTAAATGATACAAAGCAAAAATAAGTTTCTACCAACTTTATACATAAGAAAGTGCAAAATAACTTATCTAGAGTGTTTTGCTATTATCCAGACGGATGGCTGCTATGGGCAGCTATTCTCTTCCTCAAAAGCATGACATTACAGATGCACACTACACACAGATGTTAGGATACATGGATGAATAAAAGGATGAATGGATGAGTGAACAGACCACAAGAATCAGGCAGGAGCCCTGTGAGGTACTCTCAGAGAAAGAATACAGACCACACAAAGGAAGGTTACATGTTGAGAATATATGTTGATAAATAAACTTACATGGAACACAGAAAGAGATCCAGAGAAATAATTAGTTTATGTATGTGCGTGTTCTAGGATGTATGAGTGAGTCCGTGATTTCTGCATTAGAAGCAAAAGGAAAAGATCTGACTGAACGAAACAGTTGCCCACAGCACCAGCTGCCAGAGGAAATACGATCATGAGGGTTTTGGTTTCCACCTTCTAGTTATGGAAATTGTGTTGGAACGTTTAAGAGTATCATCCCATATCATTTCATATTACAAAGAGGAATAACCGTTAAGTAACTACAGACACACATTCATATATTCAAGTCTTTTAAGAACACCTCTGCCACTGGATATGGGGTAAGTGTGATTCATGGACACAGGGAAGACGCTTTTTTAAAAAAGTGTAGATAACACTGCTACAACTTGTCTAGAGGGCCAGACGGGGGGTAACGCCCGTGTTTACATGATAGCACAGTTTCTGCAACTTTCGGACATCAGCATCATTGATGGGAACTGGAGTGAGATGGTGATGGGGGCCGGACAGGGTGGGGAGCAAGACACAGAAAGGAAAACAGAACACAACTTTTCTTCAAGTCAAAGTATTAATGCCAATAATCCTTTTATTAACAAGTATATCTGAACTTTTAGAAATGGAGTGTTTTAATCGGTTTTGATATGTAATCATAAATAGACTGTAGGCTCAAACCCAGGTAAATAAATATTTAAATTTAGTAAGCATAAGGCACTAACGCAGCCTTTAGATTTTCTCTTGGAGACCTAGTTATCAGGAAGAACATGTTTGTTCTTAAGCTGGTTTCAGCCCATTAGGTACAAGATCACCATTGTACCAAATGCCTATTTTTGAATTCATGTGCATATATGTGCATTTTAGTGCATAAGTGTGCCTCTCACCAGGGCCTGAAGATGAAAAGCTGGAAAAGCCAAAGCCACTGTCCTTTGTATGATACCTCTGTGAGGGTGTGAAGGTCTGTCCTTCCTTCCTTGGGCCATTAATGATCCTACATTTTTCAAATCACAGCGCTTTTAGAATTGTTCATAATATTATCACTAAGTATCTGAAAATGTTAAAATCTAGATTAACTGTTTCATTTGTTTTTATATATATATATTATATATATATATGTACATAACACACATTTAAAAAAGTCCTACCACCAAAGCCTTTTTTCTGGAAACTAAACTTATCTCTTAACTCTTCCAGCTTTAATCCCCCGGATTGGTGTGTTCTGTATCCAACTAGTAGAACAAATTAAATAACTAAATATTAAAATACTGTAATTATATTCATAGCAAAAACAAAAAAATAGACATTGATACAGTATAAATCTCACTGTTTTCAGGTAGATGACATTAAATGGTAAGGTTAATCTTAAGCAGTTCTGACATGATCCAGTTTTACAACAAAGTTTATATGTTAGTTCTGTACACTTTTTTCTCCCTCCCCCCCTTTTTTGAAAATAAGCTATAGTAGAACATCAGTGTCACCAAAGACACATACTTATTATGTTCTATGCAAGAGAAGCAAATTTTGGGTTTCATGCAAATATATTTCCATTAGTTGAGACAGGGCTGTTTTCTGCGCTGCAGCAGTCTCCTGACCACGTGTAGGCGACGCTAAGAAGGTACGCTTTGACTGAACAGTAGTCCGCATGTAAGTCGAAAAGGGGCCTTGCTATATAAGAACAACACTGAGGTGGTGTGCAGCCAGGCATGAGGCGCCTGAATATTTCCAGTTTACCTGATGGCTGGACTCCTATTCTCCCACACTGTTTCCTAAAGAAGGTCCACATCATTTTGGTTACTAGCCTAGTTTAAGTGGAGATACTGTGGGCAACTTGAAAGAAATGACATCAGGCACACAGGCTGGTTTGAAAGGAAAAAAAAAAAGACCACAGATAATGTCTTTGAGGATTTAAAAAAACATATTTATAATTAATCGGTAAGTGAGGGATGTCAGACAAACCGTAAGTAGTTCACTGAGTTAGTGGTTTAGTTGAAGTTTCATGTTACAGGCAGTTAAGTCCTTATTTAGAAAAAAAGGCCTTTGTACCTATTTACAATATACATAGTTACTTGCAAAGAAGTCAGATTTACAACCATTTTCTAAAAGCCTTTTTTGTTGCTGTTGTTGATTTTTCCAAATAAGGATGAGTAGCTCTATAAAAATGAGATGCAAGAAAAGACAGTTCATAAGTGAGGATTTTCTCTTGGAGACAGCTACTGGCGTCAGGGAGAACTAGACACTGGAAGCGTCGCTTCTAGGAACCACCTCGTATTCTTCTCGTGCTGCTCACCTGAATAGCGTCTGGCCCGTGACTGTACTCTACACCCGTTTTATTCAATGATCCCTTTGATTTCAACACTTCAAACACGCAGTATGAAGAGATGTGTAAACGGAGACTGTTTTCAATGCCTTCCAAGCGGTGACAGGGGAATAGGGAAGGGGTCTACAGACCGAGGTCTCCACTCAGCTTGTTGAATCTTCAACAGTTTCGAGGCCCATCTTCTGAACCCCTCTCATGCTGCAAGTTATAATAACAGTTCTGACAAACACGCACCGGGGAAGAAATTTTCAAGCGTTTGATTTCAGACTGAAATCGACTGCACCTAAAAAAGAGAAAAAAACAATGAGTTACAATGAGTCTTCTTCATGCTTGACCACTGAGGCCAGAAACATAAGCCAGTGGAAAGCTTATAGTAAAATGCCAAAGGCCATACTGGTTTGTACCATGTGGCTGACAGAAAGGAATGCTAATATAATATATATTTCGGTCTATGAAGTAATGTTAAACCAGGGAAGCTATCTGACTGCAGAGAATAAAACAAAAACACAAAACAGAGTTGAGATTTTCCCCTCACAATGAAGTCAAGATGTGAGACCATTCTGCCTTCTCAGACTGGTTTTCCTGGCCTGTAAATCTGAGAGGTATGTCAGTGCCTTTACTTGGAGATGGGCATTTTGCTCTTAGAAATGAGAAGACTTGTGGCCCATTTTTGTACAAGACTGCTCACTAGCAAGTTCTATTGTGCTTTTAAACATTTTGATCGATATACTCCCTAATCATTTCTTTTTCTTTCTTTCTTTCTTTTTTTTTTTTTGGAGTTAAGAGTCTTACTGTTGCCCAGGCGATCCTTCCAACTCAGCCTTCCAAGTAGCTGGAACCATGCCACCATGCCCAGTTAATTTTTTGATTTATTGTAGAGACGAGGTCTTGCCAGGTTGCCCAGGCTGGTCTTGAACCCCTGGGCTCAGGCAATACTCTTGCTTCGGCCTCCCAAGAGCTGGGGTTACAGTCGTGAGCCACTGTGCCCAGCCTCCCAGTCATTTTGTAGGTAGTTTGGCTTTTCTTGTTCAGTCTAAATGCCCTCATTTCCTATTTATCTTGATAGAATTCCTTGAAGTAGACTATACTTAAGTGGTGTTCAAATTCTCTAAAGTGTTCAGAGTTCGTATTCCTGGAATAAAGCAGAGTATGACCCAGGATGTGGTGTTCCATCACTTTAAGTTTGGATTTTTACCATGAGTGAAAAGGAGATTGATGTGATTGATGTCTACACCATAAATCTACCAGTAAGAATAACCAAAGAAGAAATGAAGCGCTACAAGCTAATGGGGCTTAGAAGACTGCCACTGGACCTTGAGGAACCCTCAGGAATGTTGCCAACTCTTCACCATGCAGGGCATGGAGCTCACAGGCAGTTGTGTGCCCCTGGACCTTGCTTCCTGTTGTACCCGCTTTATCAGAGCCAACCAGTGTTTGGTCAGAGTTTCCCATCCAACACTGCAGTCAAGTGTTGCCTCCATTCAACACTTGATATCAATGGATAATTTAAACAATCACCTATGTTTAAACAATATTTTGAAAATTAAACTACAAAAAACAGATGTGTACTAGTGTACAGAGGGGGAAGTTCACTATCAGACATCACTAAAGTGCTACATTTTATAAAGCAGACCTTTTACGGCACAGAGTCACTGGATAGGACACACTGCCAGCCCAACAGAAGTTCCCATCAGGAAAGGCTGGCAGCAACATACTGGCTGCTTCATCTTGAGTTAGACTGCCCAGGAGAAAAGGTTTATGGAAAAAAAACCTATAACACCTTTCACAGCATACCTATGTTGCCAGACTCTGGACTCGACACTTTACAACACTCCTATACATGATCTTATTTAATTCTTTCAACACCACTAAGAGGAAAGGGTTTATTATGCACAATTCACAGATGAAGAAACTGAAGCTCAGAGAGGTTCTCTAACTTGCCTGAGGCAACACAACAGAAAGTAGCACAATGAGCATTTGATCAGTGTGAACCCAAAGACCATGCCCTTTCCCATAAGGCAAGGCTGCCTGCAGACCCGCAGTAACAGCCCCAAGAGCAGATATGCCATTTGGGAGTAATGTGCTTTCTGTGAAAGGGTTCTGAAGTAGGGCAATGTAAGCATTGACGTGCCCTGCACATACAATCTTTTCTGCCATCTGGTAGATAAAGAAAGGACACTGGAAGTGTATCTGGGACCCCCAGGTAGGACAGAGAGAATGTCCGAATCAACAATGCTGGGACAGCTGATGGGGGAGAAACAGATCTTCATTATGTGTCCAGCCCCCACATAAATTCCAAATGAACCAAAGATCTAAATTTGAAAAATAAAACTCTGAAACTTTTAAAAGAAAATAAAGTTACTTTAAGGTACAAACAACAAATATCCATAAAGTATAATATATGTCACTATAACATATTTAAAAACTTGCGTGCAATGCCAGGCACAGTGGCTCACGACTATAATCCCAGCACTTTGGGAGGCTGAGGTAAGAGGATTGCCTGAGCCCATGGGTTCAAGACCAGCCTGGGCAACATGGCGTGACCTCATCTCTACAATAAATCAAAAAATTAGTCAGGCATAGTGGCATGTGCCTATAGTTCCAGCTACTTGTAAGACTGAAGCAGAAAGATTGCCTGAGTCCAGCAGGTCAAGGCTGCAGTGGTTGTGAACATGCCACTGCACTCCAACCTGGGTGACAGAGTGAGACTCTGACTCAAAAAATGAACAACAAACAAACAAACAAAAAACAAAACCCAAAACCAAAACAAAACAAAACAAACTTGAGTGTGAGAAATAAACATATACAAAGTTAAAACACAAGCCAAAGACTGGCAGAAGATGTATGAAAGAAAGGAGCATAGCCCAGAATATGCAGAGAAATCCTAAAGGAGGAAGAATAAACAAACTCGCAAACATAAGTGGGAAATGGGCAACATTACCCGAGAGGAAACCCAAATTGCCAAGAAGCACATGAAAAGATGTTCAACCTCAGGTGCATTGCAGGTTAAAACAACAAAGCACTATTTTGTAGCTATCAGATTGGCAAAATTGAAAAAGTCTGGCAAGGCCAAGTATGACTAAGACTTTGGAGAGCGTTCACATCTTGCTGGAGGTTGTGTAACCAGCACTACTGTATTGGAGAGTAACCGCGTGATATCGAGAGACGCTCAAGAATGAGTCTCTGTTCTGTCAATTCCATTCCACCTCCTCTTGGGAAACTACTCTAGAGTGTATACTGGAAGGGTGTTATAAGGGTGTGAATTGGACATTAACAGTATCGAAAAAATAGAAAAACAAAATAAAAAAGCCCTTAAGAGGCCATCCAAATAGAAATACATTCTGATAATTTATATAATAAAATAACTGACAGTAGTTAGAATGAATATACCAGGATAAGTCATCTATATGAAAGGATTTCAAAAACTATGCTGAACAAAAAAAGTTACAGAGGGGTACAGACAGTATGTCAAGTTGAAATGTAAAGCTGAAAAATACACAAAATGACACTATGTAATGTTTACAGAGGCAACACATGCTCATGAAAGTATAAAACATGAAGAAGGGGGTGTGACGGTGAATGGGACAAAGAGGACTTAGTGTGTATGCACAGTGTTTAGACAGACACATTTCACATACGCACACAACTTTAAAGCAAATATGAGGACATACTGGCATATGTGCCTTCTGAGTCATGGATGACCAGTTGTTTGTGATGACTATTCTGTACAGCTGTATAGCTGTAATAATAAAAAGGAACAGAGAGAAACTGAAGGCTGGTTTACATGAACACAGCACGCTGCAGTGGGGAGCCCGAGCCCACCAGAACCAGTGTGCAGGCATAATGAACATCCTTAGAGCTTAACCCACGGAAATGCAGAAAGCACGTGTCTCATCTTACTTCTGGCAGAAGAGCTGACCGCAGTTCCTGCAGTGGTGTCGTCTTTCTGTGAGTGAAAACCTCACTGAGCAGCCCGAACAGCTGTCACCGCCTTCGTCCTTCACCCAGTGGTCGGCAGCAGAACGGCCTGGCTGGTCACTCACAGACCAGCTGAAAACTCGGCCTCGACTGTCACCAACGAGGATCCTGCTATGATCCCTGCGGGAGACACAGCAGAGACTGTTACCACGTGAAGGCTTCTGCATCTGTGATATACTTCTTGAGGCTCTCCAGAGTTCAGCGAGTGTTTGTGTTGGGGCGGGGGCTGGTGAGGGTCACAGGGAGATCCCTGATTCACTCAAGGCAAGTATGTGTAAACAGACAAAAAAAGACTGAGCCCGAATTTACACTTCCATTTCAACTTTCTATGGGTCAAATTTTGTTTTATCTTTTAAAAACAGGCACAGCTTTTTTTTTTTTTTACATTCAGAATTAAAAACCTCCACATTGGTAGCTTTCTTCTTCAGATTCATCTCTTCAAACCACGTTTGAAAATGCAAACAAAATCTGTTCTCCCCTAAGACTGGGTTGGAACGTGTGGCCTTTGGATGAGCAAATGACCCAGAGGGAAGAGGAGCTGGAAGAAGTCTGTCACTTACTTGGAGACACCCAAGGCAGTGACCTCGGCCGGATGTGCGTTATCCTTTCGATCGAAGGCGGTGTGCATCGTCAGCTTACTCCTGAACACCAGCTGCCGTTCCCACCGGTACCCTGAGGCAGAGAAGTGGGGGACATGACATAATCAACCGAGTGACACCAACACTGGGGAGATACACTCTAAGACGGAGGCCTTGAAAGCCAGGGAACCTCAACATACAGCTCTTTTCCAGTTCTTGGCAGCTGCTGCCTTGCTTGATTGTAAAGCAATCGAGCCTAACATTAACGTCTCTTTGGAAAAGACAATCTGAAGAAGGGGAAATCTTCAGTGCAAAGAGACGCAGCAGGGTCTTTAACTGTGAACTTCATCTCTAACTCTATTCTGGGCAGTTTACTGCTAATGCAATTTTATTTATTTATTTGTGATTAATAACGAGCATTTTCATGATTTCATGATTTGTGAATCAATGCAGTTTTTGGTTTGAGATGTTTTTCTTAAAAAAAAAAAAAAAATTGCCCAGCATATTGTAAACCCCATTGCAGGAAAGAATCGCTCAGTCCACTTTACACAAGAAGAAATTTAAGAGGCCTTCCTGTGTGGGTGGCCCAGGTCACAGAGTGCTTCAGGGATGGGGCCCGGGGAGGGCTAGACCCCACTGCCCCCACCCACCAGCCCGCAGATCGCTCATAAGGAGTGAGAAATAGATAGCAGACTTCAAGTTACCAGGTTTCAATCTGCTGTAATTCCGCACCTCAATGGGATTGGGGTGGGGGTGGCTAAGGGGGCCCTGCAGGTGGGCTCTGGTCTGACCCTCCGAATAGTTCACGAATATGAAGCCATCCTTCTCATCAAGACTGAGCTGGTCAGACCAGCGTCTGGAGTCGTCAGAGCCACTGTCAGTACAGCAGGAGGCGGTGGCTCGGCACGAAGCGGCCCGAGGTCTGTGACTGGTGCTGCTGGGTTGGCTTGGAGGGTCCTTAGGCTCCTGGCTGACGCTCTGCTCGTCCACTTCGGAGTCACTACTGTCCTCATCCTGGGCTTCCTGCCCTGGGTGAAGTATTGGGAGAGACAGAAAACACGGTCCCATCACAGTTAGACCTGGTTTTGACCTACTCGCATATTTTCTACCAATTATAAGCCACTACAGACATAATATTTTAAGCCAAGTATACCAAAAAAGAAAATAAATGTCAGGATTCCTGGCCAGAGTGTGGATAGCAATAACAAAAAAAGTAGAATTTCTGAAAGGGTTCACAGAATAGCTTGGCCACAATCCTTAGCATGGCGTTCAGTCTTTGAGCATCTGTTCAGCACCTGCCCCTGCCTCATGCTCCCTCCACAGTCAGCTGGATAGGACCACCTGATGTTCTCCATGCTGCCTCGCCTTAGACGGCAGGTTTTGCCATGTGCTGCTGGCCCTGCCTACCTTACCTTGGCAGTCTCCATGTGTCCCAAGGTACCCGTCTCTTTTTTTTTTTTTTGAGTAGGAGTCTCACTCTGTCGCCCAGGCTGGAGTGCAGTGGCACACTCATGGCCACTGTAGACTTGACCTGCTGGGCTCAGGTGATCCTTCTGCCTCAGCCATCCAAGTTGCTGGAACTACAGGCATGTGCCACCACGCCCAGCTAAATTTTGATGTGTTGTAGAGATGAAGTCTTTCCAAGTTGCCCAGGCTGGTCTCAAACCCATGGGCTCAGGCAATTCTCTCACCCAAAATGCTGAGATTACAGGCGTGAGCCACCACACCAGGCTGGTGCCTGTCTCTTAAAGGCACAGCCGGAACACATCTCTGAACACTCCTTTCTTTCACTTCTTACCCAATTCCTCCAACTGGACATATCCCCTTCCTCTGCAGCTCCTGATAGTTCTGTGCCTCTCACATTCTTGAACTTCTCATACCTACACTATTGCTTTTGCACATTTTTTCTATGCGACAGTAGAGAAGAGCTTGCGAGAGGGGCTCTTGCATACAGCAGTCAACAAGTAAATAACTGCAAAGATTAAGGAATCATTTAATTTTTAATTATTTATTCATTTTTAGAGACAGGGTCTCGTTTTGTTGCATAGGTGGGAGAGCAGGGGCATTTATTTTGCAAACTGTGATGCAACCTTCTCAAAACTTCTAGATAAAAATTGGTGAGTTCCTAGAACAATTAGAGCCTGCAGCAGCCTCTACCTTCTGGGCTCAAGTGATCCTCCTGCCTCAGCCTCCTGAGTAGTTAGGACTACAGGGGCATGCCACCACATCTGGCTAAAGATGAGTGAATTATTGATGAAAACTTTAATTTCGAATTGTGTTCTTCCTCTTTCCATTGTTATTTTGTATTTCTTCACATCAACTCTCCACTCTCTTACAATAAAGTCTACTGGAGAGAACATTTATGAGAAAGAAGTATAGCTGGCCCTCTGTACCTATGCATTCCATATCCATGGATTCAACCGATTTGCACTGAAAATAACAAGGAAAAGAACGGTGTCTGTATTGAACATGTACAGACTTTTTTCTTGCCCTGTTTCCCTAAATAATACAGTATAACAACTATTATGCAGCACTTATATTGTATCAGGTACTATAAGTTATCTGGAGATGATTTAAAATATACAGGAGGCTGTGCATAGGCTATCTGCAAATACTATGCCATTTTACGTAAGGACTTGAGCATTCTCAGGTTTTGGTATCTGCAGGAAACCAAAGCTCCTTGGATACCGAGGGACAACTGTATGTACAACTTAAAAAGGAGAGAAAGCAGCAGTGAGCATGCAAGTACCAGCCCACCACATACCAGGGGAGACCCCCAAAAACCTTGGAACCTATTAATAAAAAATTGTGTATTTATTCTTCCATGCTTAAACTTCAATCTGGATGCAACATACCTATTGAGGTGTTCTTTCCACTGCTCAAAACAGCTTTTGAACTCAATTTTGATGCCTTTTAGTGTTTCTGCCATTTTAAAAATTTTACTTCTTCTACATCAGCAAAACATTTCCCCTTGAGGATTTTTTATTCCTCTGGGGAAATGCAAAAAGTCACTGGGGGCAAGATTGGGCAAAAAGGGAAGGTGGGGCATGAGGAACACGCTGTTTTTTCGGTCAGAAACTACTGAACACTCAGCATGGTGTGGGCAGGTACATTGTCATGGTAGAAGAAACAGTCACCTGTTTGCCACAACTTGGGGCATTTATTTTGCAAACTGTGATGCAACCTTCTTAAAACTTCTAGATAAAAATTGGTGAGTTCCTAGAATATACTTACCTAGTGAGGAAAGCCTGTACTATAAAGGACTCACCTTCCAAAAGATAATTCTAGTTTTTTTGGGTCCCTTTTGTACATATTTTCTTAGCAAGACAAATAATTTACTTGCCTGCCCCCTGCTCACTGGGATTCTAATGGACCAATGGGAATGAAGACTTCACCCCAACGGCTCATAATCATGAACTCTGAGGTCCTCAAACAAGCAGCCTCAAAAGCAGCTTGATTTCCAGTGACCCCCAGCTTGTCATGCTTTCACTCCAGCAAGTGTCCTCAAGTCTCACTGTCCAGAGTTGGTCCTTCCTGTGGGCTGCCCTCCCTTCTCCTGCAGTGTGAGCATATAAGGAGGAAGGTGTACAAATTGCTCTCTACCCTGAACTTGACCCCTTCTTCCACTTTACCTCATTTCATCTTCCCCTGTTAATTACTGAAGAGCTTTGATAAGGAGAGGGAAAGGGACCCACTTCTCACCAGACCACTTGACTCAACATCTGACATATATAACAAGATACCCCCAAATACTTATTGGATGAAACTGAAGTTTTATGCCCCCAAACACCCAGATGACTTTTCTGGTGGGGCTGCAAGAGACTATGTGGAAAGCTACCCGTACTGTATTAACATAATACAAGCAATGAAATGTCCTTTCTGTGGGGTCTTTTCTGTTTCCTGGAGTGGACAGTAAAGATTCCTTTCAGTCTAAAAAGAGAAGTGATTTGTGTCTTTCTGACAAGTTTTCTTTGGTAGCTCCCTCATACTGTCTAAGTCACACTGTATTCTTCATGAGATTATCTGAAGGCCATGCTTAAAACCTGGTCCTTCCCAAGCTGTCTTTGTACCAACTATTCGACACCCACAGCGGCAGCTTCTCTGGAGGTCAGCAATGCAGTGTTCAAGTGCTTCACAAGTGATAGATGATGGACTGAAAGCTACCAGCTTCCATGTAAATGAATGTCCCGCCTGAGCAGGCCTGCAGCAGGCTCTCTCAAGTGCACTCTGGTCTACCTCTGTTTACAAGCACAATGCCAACCTGCACTCAACACTGAGCTGGCCCCATGGTGGACAGAACCAACGTGGGACTGGGGTGCGGAGCTGGTCTGACTTATCTGACACCACTCCCTTCAGATCTGCTTTGTGTTTTCAGAAGTGAGAGCCCAAGCCTCTGGTACTCCAGGAAGCCAGTGCTGTGTTTAGTATGGAATGTGGAAGTCACCGAACATTGCCCAGTGAACCAGAGAAAACCTGCATGTTTGCCCAAAGGAATCAACTATAGGCAGCAACCACACTTCTGCGAGCAGCGCCCACCCTCAGGCTCTTGTTTATATTGTTGAGCATAAGTTTATCCATAGTGACTTAAAAAAAAAAAATGAAAATGAGGGAGGAATTCTGTAGAAAGCATGAAATACCTATTTGTGCTTCTGGACAGTCTTCCTGCATTTCTAGGACTTCAGCAGGCTCAGGAGCTGGTGTTTCAGGAACTTGCAAAAATTCCATTCTCCAAAACTAAATTTAAATAAATACAAACATTAAAAAAAAGTTAAAAAACAGATTAAGGAAAAAATTTTCATGTTACTAGGATGAGGATAAGCTCTCAGGGTTAACTCAATTTCTTTTCTTGTGAAGAGTCAGATTTCCCTGTATCTTGTAAAATGTGGCAGGGGACTGCCTACACACATGGCTGTTTCAAAGTGGAAGGAAGGGACTGTGATCAACTACGAGGGGACCCAAAAGAACTCAGAATTTATTTTTAAAAAATTGTGCATTTATTCTTACATGTTTAAACTTCAGTCATCTTCAAAGTACTCTCCATTTGATGCAATACACCTATCAAGATGTTTTTTCCACTGCTCAAAACAGTTTTTGAACTTGTCAGTTTTTATGCCTTTGAGTGCTTCTGACATTTTTTTGTTTCACCTCTTCCACATTGGCAAAATGTGTCCCTTTGAAAACTTTTTCATCCGGGGAAACAAAAAGAAGTCACTGGGGTGAGACTGAGTGAATAGGGTGGGTGGGGCATGGAGTCAAACAGTTTTTGGTCAAATACTGTTGACCACTCAGCACGGTGTGGGCAGGTGCACTCGTAAATCACCCATCATGAAATGGGCAAACGTGTTGAAAGAATCTAAAAAAAAAAAAAAAATTACTGAAGCTGAATGCAACTTCTCACAGCAATGTTAGCTGGTCCACTGATGCTGACGGGTTCCTAGAGCACTTACCTAGCGGGGGACACCTGAACTACAAGGGGCCTGCCCTCGAAAGATAATTCTGGTGTTTTTTTGATCCCCTCATAAGTTTGAACCATAGTTCCACTAAGTCAACCACTTTGTTTCTTATAAAAACCTCCTGGAGTCTCGCACACACGGGTGCACAACTCTAAGAAAGCATGCAGTACCCGGAATCCCCCATGCGTGGCCATGGAGCTGTTTATATGGCTCTGCAGACTTCACAATCTGAAAGAAACATTACTCTCGAGGAAGTACTCTGGATAAGTGTGCTTGTGTATGTGTGGGCGTGTGTACTGTCTGAGGCACAGGGTATGGTATGGGAGTGGGCTGATGGCCTTGTGGCCTCTCAGAATGTAACTATGACTAAAGAGGGTAGTCATCAGCTTTCACAAAGGACACAGTTAAAGAAAAACAGGCACAAAAATCTCCTAAGACAAAAAAAAAAAAACAACTCAAGTATTTGAACAGACAACAGACATACACGTTCTACTTATTTTATTTTCTATAAAGGCCCAGCACATAGAGACCTAAGAGAAAGAGAAATCGCTCAAGGCTTCAGGCAGGATCCTCTAGCATCCTTGGCAGGGAAAGCACAGGGGCCTGGAGGCATTTTCCTGCTCTGTGGTTCTTGGTAGAGAAGAGACTGACCCTGCTCACCATGCTTCCCTAAGAAGCACCCAAAGTTCGAGTATTACAAGCATGAGCTGCTGTGCCCAGCCATTTTCTGATTTTTTTTTAAAAGTGACTCCAATACCCCCAAATCGAAAAAAAATACTACTTTTACTTTGTCTTCTTCCTCAAAAATTTAACTGGTACAAATTTGGAAACCTATCTTAAAAGTTGTAAGATGCTTATCTGAGAAGAACCGGCCTCAGTCTGAGCAACCTGTTGTATCTTTTGTTAACTAAAAAAAAAGAATACAATAAAGAGCCAATTCTGCCCTCCCCGCCCCAAAAGAAGCCACTCAGTACTTATGCAGTTCATGTTGCGGCATCCCTGTGTGACGTGGGAGTCATGTTTAAAGGAACTTCTTGTGTCAAGCTGTCAAGTGGTTAGCAGCACCAACTGATCTACTGAACAGGAAGAAAGAGGCCATGTCCCTGATGTTCCTCATGTCTGATAATGCAGTGGCCAAGGTTTGTCTGCCCTGGAGCAAGAGTTTGCTCAACAACACCATAACCTGCTTGTGCATCCTTGACCTGAAGACAGCTCCAGGTTCCAGTTAACCAAGGGCAGCAACACCCTACGAGTTCTCTCGGCTCACTCACCCGAACCACGCCGTCAGAGTGTCCTGTCACTATGACGTTCTGTGTGTCCCACTCGTTCATCTCCGACACACAGCAGCACACGATCTGCTGGCTCCTCCCTGTGAATGTGTTGACGCTCACGATGGGGTTCCCGTTAATGCTCCACACATGGATATACGTGCCGGCACAGGACACGATGTCCCCCTGAGGAAGCAAGGAGAAACTCTTAATTCGTATCATTCTAGTTTCAAGAGCAAAATGAGTCCTTGGTCTAGCTCTCAAAAAGCCTTTCCGTCCTTAGATGAGTGACTCAGTAATTTCTCAGGTAACCTGGAATTCAACGCTTGTTGACTTAAGAAAATGCTCCGACAGGGGATTCTTTAAGAATTCAAAGGTGAGTGGATTCTGCAGCCAACGGGCTTACAAATGGAGACAATGGTAGGTCTGTGTTCCCGGATGCTGCCCAGCATGGGTGAACTCCACAAGAAAGCAACTTGTAATCTGAGGAGAGAATGCGCTCCTCTTCCTCCTCCCATTGTTAACAACATCTATTTATATCTTTCATTTCAAGGCAGGAATCTACCTCACTCACTTTTACAAAATGATCCCAGCCATCAAAACCACAGGGTAGAAATTTTTCAGTCCAGATGTAGTTGTGTCTCTCTCTTCAAAGGAAGAAAAGATGAAATCTTGGTAATACTGTAATATCCCATTTTAAAATTTGTATTCAAAATAAGGGTGGGGGAATGTGGAAACAAAGAATAACTGGTATGTGGGTCACTTCTTAGCAAATTTAATAAACCCTCAGACTCCCTGAGCTGATAATTGTTTCATGAGTTCCAAAAGATAGAAAAGAACAACTTTTTTCTTTCCTTATCAAATTCTACCATGCTGGCCTCTACCCAACCTGGTGAGAACATAACCCACTACCGCTGAAGGAAGGAAGATGCTTTCTGAAGTATCTACTGTGTGCCAGTTCCTGTGGTAGGTACTTTAAACACTCCATTTAACCCTTATGGCAACCTTGTGAGGGTAGCTGTCACCAGCCCTGCTTTGGAGGTTGGAAATGAGGTGCCAAGAGCCTAAGTATTATTCTGACTTATTTATTCCTATATAAAATATCTATTTCTGAAAATAGTGAAAATCTTTTGATAACTCAGGGATCTGTTTTGCAAATAACTCTACAACAAGTTTTCTCTTGCTTGGGTTCCCAAGTGTTATTCTTTTTTTACTTTACATAATACATACATGAGCTGAATATATTTCATTAAAAATTTCAGTATATTTCTGATATTCTTAACAAATCCTACAATTCCTTGTTTTTTAAAAAGCTTATTCTAGAATGCTTTGTTTTATTTTAACCAAATTTTGCTCTTTTTCAAGTATGTAGCAGTGAATGGATTTTAAGATTAAAATTGCTCTTAGGTTACACGCTTTGACACCAATTTGCTGTACAAATAACACACAAATAAAAGAAAATGTGATGACTTCTATACAGTGACTGCCTATCAATCTAGAAAACACTTGGAGCCATTACATATATATATAATTTATTTATTTTACAGGTGAGATCTTGCTGTGTTGCCCAGGCTGGAGTGCAGTGGCTAGTCATAGGTTCAATACTATTACTGATCAGTAGAGTTTTGACTTGCTTCATTTCTGAACTGCATTGGTTCACACCTCCTCAGGCAATCTGGTGGTCCCCCTCTCCCAGGAGGTCACCATATTAATGCTGAACTTAGTGTGGACACCTGAGATACACAGGAAACCTGATGAACATAGTGCATGATAGCCCAGAACTCCTGGGCTCAAGCAACCCTCTTGCCTCAGCCTCCAAGTATCAGGGATGACAGGTGTGTGCCACCAAGCTCAGTCTTTTTTCACTGAGTCTAGCCAGAACTACTTGTTTTCCTAAACATAAACTAAGTGGGCAATTTACTACTTACCGTTAATTCATTGATGCAAAGAGCAGAAACCGGAGCACGGTGGCCTCGGAGCTGGGTTAGAAACGACAGTTTGTTCAAATCCCAGATGATGCAGGTTCGATCCCGGGATCCGCTGACGATTATGTGATAGGCTAATGATGCTGTGGCACAGGTGACAGTGTCCGTGTGGCCAAGTAAGGCCTGCAGATGAGCACAAAAAAAGATCAGGCTGAGCCAGTGGCAGGGTTCTGCAGGGACCCTAGAAGCTCCTGAATGCACCAGGAAATTATGGCACAATGGCCACACGTGGCGTGGTGGGCGCCGAGCATTGGTGTCTGCAGAGGCTGGGAGGGAGCCTTCCCCTTCTTCCCCTTGCTGTCTGCCTGGCCTCAGCTCACAGGGGAGAAGGAGAAGTCTGAGGTGCTCTGAGCTCTTCTCTCCATTTTCACATGACTCTTTCCTTGGACTTGGGCACCGATCTTAGAAGGAAGTGAGGGTGATAACAGCAACCCAGCCTGGGCTTCCTCTTACCCTTTCTATGTGGAAATGCATTGACTATGAGCCCCCCAAATATAGAACTTAAACTGTATTCTTCTTTTATGTCACAACCTCCAAGTCAGTGTGTTCTAAGGAACTATCACTGGATGAATTTTTAAAAAATGCACAAATTGTGAGAACCACATGGTTGCAGTACATGGTCCTAGGAAGATAGAGGGAATGGTGGCCTTGCTGTGTCAACAAGTTCATGTCCTGCTACCATATGGCGGAAGTCTGAACACTTGTGCCTGAGAGGGACTCCATCAAAATAGAACAATTCTTCTTTTTTGATAGAAAACAGGACCCAGGGAGATGGCAATTTGAAAATAAGCAAATATTCTGAAGAAAAAGATTCAGGCTCCTGTTAGTAGTTCCCAAGTACTTAGAAAGGACCACCTGCCATAACAGGAGAAGGTGCTTGCTTAAATAATGAGTTGGCTTAAAATTCTGGTCATACAGACATCTTTATTGCATGTGTAGCAAACCCCAGAAGGCTGTTTTAAGTAAGAAGTCCTTTTCACTGGCACATGAATTCAAAGCCCATTTTCTAAATGGAAAATATTTTAAGCAGGAGAGTTTGGATCAGCAGAACGCACTGTCAACTTTGTATCTGTTCATATCAAGACTTTCTCTGTGCGGCTTGGCTCAAGACCCAGCAACTCTATGAAATTTCTGGTCTATAAAGATAGTTCAATTCTATACTGAACAAGAGTTTCAATTTTTTCCATATATATTTATAACACCGCTGTTTGAGGTTGGCTTTCACACAGTGTTGAAGTCAGACAGAACTGAATCTAAAACAAGGTTTTACCACTAAGTGTGACTTTATGCCTATGTCTTGACCTCTCTAGTCTGTGGTCTGTGTTTTTTTCAGGCTAATAACTTCCTTATAGACTTGTGGGAACTAAAGCTGTAGTCCTTGTTTTTTTTTTTTCGAGTTGGAGTCTCACTCTGTCGCCCAGGCTGGAGTGCAGTGGCAAACTCACGGCAACCGCAGCCTTGACCTACTGGGTTCAGGCAATCCTTCTGCCTCAGCCTTCCAAGTAGCTGGAACTACAGGCATGTGCCACCACACCCAGCTAATTTTTTGATTTATTGCAGAGATGAGGTCTTGCCAAGTTGCCCAGGTAGGTCTCAAATCCGTGGGCTCAGGCAATCCTCTCACCTCAGACTCCCAAAGTGCTGGGAATATAGGTGTGAGCCACCACGCCCGGCATTAGTTGTATTCTTTAAAAATACTCAGCACAGTACTCTGAACACAGTATGTGTTCAATAAATGATAAGTAGTATTGTGACACTACTTTTTGAATTTGTGTCACTAAGGAACACTTAGATATTTGCTCCTTATTAAACAAAACACCTCATGGTAAATTTTCTCATAAATTAAATGTTAAGAAATGGCTTAGGCCATTGCCTTGCTAAACTATGGTGTGACCATGTACTCTCTGAGTAATGTCTAGGCCAGGTTTCCTGGGTTTGGCCCCCTCCCCTACCTTGGGGAGGTGAATCTCCTTTTTCTCTCTCTCTACTTTACTTTCCACATAAATGATTTTTTCTGATATAAAAAAAAAATGGCTTAATTATATTACAAAAGAATTCCTGCTTTAAGTAAAAATTGATAATAGAATCAGTTATATAGCAGGCAATCAAGAATATTACTAATTAAATCATCAAAGGTTTTACTGAATATATTAATGATTTTGGCCTATTCTTATGGATAGGGCAAATGAAGAAAGATAAATATAAACAACCAAAGACTTAGTGGTCCAACTGAATGAAAATCACCATAGAAAGAAATTAATATGAATCAATAACAAATATAATTCGGCTTGTAAAAATTTACATGTAAATCAATTTACATGCAATTTCTGAGAAACATTTATATTAGTTAAATACATTAAAACACATTATATAAAGACAACTTTCTTCAGATTTTATAATAAAGACCAGCTTAGATGATTTTTGGAAATGGCATATTCCAAATTTCCCTTTTAAAAAAAGTATTTCTAGGCTGGGCTCGGTGGCTTAGCCTGTAATCCCGCGCCTTGGGAGGCCGAGATGAGTGAATTACCTGAGCCCGCAGGTTCGAGACCCACCTGGGCAACTTGGCGAGACCTCATCTCTACAATAAATCAAAAAAATTAACTGGGCGTGGTAGCGCACGCCTGTAGTGCCAGCTACTTGGCAGGCTGAGGTGGAAGGATCGCCGGAGCCCAGCAGGTTGAGGCTGTGGTGGCCGGGAGTGGCCACTGCACTCCAGTCTGGGCGACAGAGTGAGACTCCAACTCAAAAAAAATAAAAAATAAAATAAAAAGTATTTTTAGCTAGTTTTAGGTGTTGTCCATTATGTCTGAAGTGCTCAGAGTAGGGGAAGCTTCCTAGTTCCCACAGTGCGTGGGTAGCGAGAGGGAAGAGTCTGTCTTCAGACCTGCTGCATCCATTACCTGTTTGAGGGTGAGGGTCTTGGCCTTTTCCTTCGAGGTGCCCATCTCCCACACACACACGACTGTGCTCGTTCCGCCTGTGATGACCAGCTTGGGGTTGGGGCAGATTGCACAGAGAATCTGGCCCCACTCGGACAAACATTCATAAACAGTCACTGCCTGGGAAAATGAAACAGATGTGAGGTGCACATGCCATGAAGCACTACAGACATCTGAAGTGCAGAAGGCAGAGTTGGGTAAAGGGAAGACCCTCCCGGCAGGCACCTCACAGGCAGATCCCCGCTCACGTTTCACTTTAGCAGTGTATCCCTGGAACTTACCCTCAGCTATCCCTACAGCTTCCTAACTATTGTTGCTGCTGAAAACCATAAGTTAAAAGGACTCTGTTCATAATGGGGTGGGGGGAGTCTCTGGCTTCTCCAGTTTGGGAAAATGATGTTCAAATTGTGTGATGCCATGTAAGACACAAGGGGCAATCTGGTGAAAGGATGTGTCTGCTGCAGCCAGTCAGACGGAAAAAGACAGCAGGAGTGCTGAGATCGAAGAAGAACATCAGATACATGCAACTGTGTTCCAGAGCAATACAACAGACTGGGCAGGTTCTTCATCTTGCATTTGGGAGGGGATTGCTGGAGAGCAAACACAGGGCCCTGAAGGATCACTACACACTGCCTCTCCAAGAGCTATTTCATGGGACTAGAACAATTACTGCTGCTTCTTGTGGGATGGGTCACAGGTTTTTAAGCCAGTTTGGTTACAGAACTAAGATGAAAAGTAGGCCAGATGGTGACTCACGGAAAGGAGGCTATTCTGGTTGGCAGAAATGGTGAACACCTTGTTGGCTGGGATCTCTGGGAGGAACTCTGAGTCAGAGGGAAACCGCTAGCTTCTAGTACACAACTTTGCAAAAGAGACTTGTTCTGCAGGAAACCTGACTTCTCCACTAGCTCCTTTATCCTGACCTCATGCAGTGAAGCTCTCCTTTTCTCCGGGCTTTGAAGGAACAGCTACAAGTCCTTGGTCTGAGCTCTCCCCATCCCCATTAACCAGGATAGCCAGACTATGAAAGAGGTTAAATGAGTGGCAAGAAACAATGCAAACCTTGTCTGACTCGTAGGTTCCCAGTCTGCAGCTGAGGTCTGCATAGCCCCAAGCGAAAGTCTTGTTCCAGGCTGGTGGGATGAGAACCTTATTCTGTTCTACTGCAAGAATACCTTTATCTGTACACACTATTTGTCCCACAGGCTCTTTGAGTTCTATAAAAAACAAGTCATTACCTTAGGACATGGACAGGAAAAACTAACTTCATTATCCCATAGCGCAGGGGTCCCCAACCCCTAGGCCACGGACCAATACTGGTCCATGACCTGTTAAAAAATGGGCCACACAGCAGGAGATGAGTAGCGGGTGAGTGAGCAGTTTTATCTGTATTTTCAGTCACTCTCTGTGGCTCACATTACCACCTGAGCTCCACCTCCTGTAAGATCAGCAGTGTGTTAGATTCTCATAGGAGTCGAACCCTAATGTGAACTGAACATGCAAGGGATCTAGGTTGTGCACTTCTTATGAGAACCTAATGCCTGATGATCTGAGGTGGAGCTGAGGCGGTGATGACTAGCACTGGAGAGTGGCTGCAAATGCAGATTAACAATAGCAGTAAAGTCTGACTGCACAAAGACCATAATAAATTAATGGCTTGCAGACTCAAATCAAAACCCTATCAGTGAGTAGCAAGAAAGGTGATGTACTAATTGTACAGCTGCATCTGGTGGCAGGCTTTAAGTTGGAATCCAACACTTATTTTAGTCCACAAGTAGTCTGCCCATTATTTTGTTTACCACTTCCGTTTGTGCCTCTTTTTTTTTTTATGGTGACTTGTATAATTATTTCACTATATTTACAATGTAACAATAATAGAAATAAAGTACACAATAAATGTTATGTGTTCAAATCATCCTGAAACCATCCCCCTACACCAGGTCCGCAGAAAAAATGTCTTCCATGAAACTGGTCCCTAATGCCATAAAGGTTGGGGACTGCTGCCACAGGGCACTGTAAAGTGATCTCAAATGTTCATACAAGTCAAGCATCCTGACACCTACATTAAGAGAAAATGCCCTTAGAAACAGAATTTGGCTTTTGAGTCTCCTGCAAGACCTGCTGGGTGGGATGCTGATCCTGACAAGTACTCTGCAGGGCTTCCCTCCAGCCTTCTGTTTCTGGGTACTCTTGGGTTTGGCTCCTAGCAGTCAGGCCTGTGTCCAAGGGTTGCACACAGTCATTTTGGCTGCTTTCCAGCATGTCACAGGGATACAGACCATCAACCAATTTGTGTCTTCAGTACCCCCCAACCTACAGCCAGCCCTTAGACTTCCTAAGGGAGGGCCATGACATTCCCCAGAGGCATGGACTTCCTGCCCCACACAAGAACTCTGGTTCTGGACTGCACTAGTACCCCAGAATCGCCTCTGGGCAGTAACTGATGCTGGAGGAGGACAGAGTCTGTGTAATGAGGCAAAATGGTACATAGTAGCAGATGACTGAGTGAACCAGACTTTGCTCTATCTAGTCATTAGACTTTGGAAGTTACAGCTTCAAGATTTTGCAAAACATTTTTTTCATTCTAAGGGGGAATAAATCCCTACTTGAAAAAAACGCTTTTGGATATCTCCATTATACCATTAGATAAAAGATAGATGTCTTTTGTTGGCATATTAAAAATATGCCCTCTTACTGCTATTTCTGCTAGGCAGAATACATATAAATAAAAATAAAAAATAAAGATTTTTCTTTTTCTGAATATAAAGTTGAAATTACAAGATTTTGGTACTTTAGAATTTTGACTATCTTAATGGAGGAAGAAACCTGTTTGGTTCTTTCTGAGGTAAAATCCAACAAGTCAAAAAAAGAAAACAGAAAAGAAAAAGGAAAAAAAGAAAATAAAACATGAATAGGTATTTAGTGACTTAACACAATAAATGCATAGCACTTATTATACAAATTACACTGTCAAAAAGGAAATTTGTTATTGCTAAATTAGGCCTCTTAAATAATCCCTTCAAGTCATGAGTCAAGAGTTTATTTCCCATTATCTTACCTTTCACAGGTGTTAGAGAAGGCCTCAAGTTGTCTAGATGATGAAAAAAGATCTTGTCACTTGTAGATCCTGGGATGACAGAGATTCCTGCATTGTCTCCATTGAGTCGACTCCTCACTCGCTTTGGAGGATGAGGTTTCTTAAAGAGCTGGTATGAAAGAAGATGACACACTTTATAAAGATCACATTTATAAGCGATTTTAAATGCCAGGCATGATGTTCCTATTTCCCTGAAGCGTCACAACAGCCATTGAATACTATGTTATCCTCATTTTACAAGTGAGGAAAGAGAATCAGAGAGGTAAAGTTGCTAGAGTACCTGACAAGCTTTTTTTTTTTTAAAAAAAATTACTTTCAAGATGTGGGGTACAATTCAGGGTTAGGTATACAAATGTTCATTATGCAGGTTCCTTTGTTGATGGAGGTGTGCCCCCCTCCCCTGGCAGTACCCCATTACTGTCAATCCCACTCCCCACCCCCTGCAGTTTCCCACTACTACCAATCCCTTTCTTACAGTATTATGATAATTGTTCAAGGTCCAATTATGAGTGAGAACATGTGGTACTCTGTTCTTTGTTTCTGAGATAGATCACTGAGTATGATCGACTCTAAATTCATCCAAGTTACTGCGAAGTTCATATTTTTGTCCTTCTTTATGGCTGCATCAATCAGCTCATCTGCTAGCTCAACTAGATCCAGAATATCTGAAGACACAGTGCACAGGA